>JADLZN010005948.1:0-242173 GCA_018155175.1 Sinocyclocheilus anophthalmus
AAATAAATAAAAAAAGTAAAATGAGATGCTGAGCTAAATAAATGTGCAAACTTAGTGCAAAATGTGCAAAT
Organism: Sinocyclocheilus anophthalmus; assembly: GCA_018155175.1. Classification (NCBI taxonomy): domain Eukaryota; kingdom Metazoa; phylum Chordata; class Actinopteri; order Cypriniformes; family Cyprinidae; genus Sinocyclocheilus; species Sinocyclocheilus anophthalmus. The sequence continues at coordinate 72 of JADLZN010005948.1, forward strand.
AAGTTAGTACAGTATAGTGGACAGGGCTCCATGTCTGATTTTAATCATGCAAACATGAATTCATACTCACAAATGTTGAGAAATAATCACATTTTTCCTAGAGCTTGTTTATATTCACGTAAGACTATAAATATATTAGCAGTGTATGGCTTTAAGTTTCTGACATATTAAAGCAAAAAAGAAAAATGGAAAATAAAGAGCGCTATTAAAGGCGATGCTATTCATGGCAAGTATTCACATAAACACAGTTGGTTATTTTTTAGTGAATGTAAACAGTTGGGAGAAATCGAACAGTGGTAAATGTATTGGATCAGTGCATTAGGTCTTAAAGTGACAGCAGCCTAGCATTCACTTCTCTTGACTCACTGAGTAACTCCAGTAGTGTTATTTTAGATTCTGTAGTATTTATATTTCTTCTTCTTTTTGATATAACAACCTTATTTCCAGCACATATGACCCGCCCCTAACTTCAATAGTTAATAAATAAGTTTAGATTTCAAAACAGCTACTGTATTTCATTAGAGAAATGACCAAACAGGGTAAGAAACACATGGCCATGGTCAGGTACAGATCTCTCATCCTCATAAAAACAATTGTAAAACACTTCTAATGATACAGTCCAGCATGTTTTTGCTAAACAAGCACTGTTAAGCTGTCTCACCGGAAACTGGGGCCTACAGAAAGCCAATGTGAGAAAAAAGTAGCACATTTCTGCTGATTTATGCATGAATGTGTGTGATAAAGAAAACATGAAAAATAAAACATATGTCACTGCTATGTGTATAAGGAGACAGGTTACATTTTCTGCTGGATAGAATTTACAAAAACCTGAAATGAAACATAACAGCGTATGTAACACGCTGATGATAATGGCCTCTGGAATGTATATGCAATCATTTAAAAAATAAATAAAATTCATAAAAATGATTATGACGTCATGTTTTAATTTACACAGTAAACCTGATGTGCAGCACTTACATTTCCACTTTATTACATTTTAAAATATTAAATTGTTAAAGTTTGGTTTCCACAGTTTTTGATAATAAGCTAGTATTTTTACATTACATTATTTTGACATTACAATATATGTGATGCAACAAAAGAAAAGTGGTCAAACTGCCCAGCACATCTTAGCATGCTGAAGACTACCACACTGAATGTTTAATATATTAGCAAACAATATATTTTTGTAAGTGTTTTTGAACAAATCTGAGATGTGTCTCTTTCTATCTTCTATCTTTGTGTCTTTCAGGGAGTCAAACAGGAGGATGAGGTGGTGTATGCAGGCGTCCTCACGAGAAATTGATCAAATCCATAATCAATGTTAGTAAAGCACGCTAGAGCAGATTATAAAGCTGTCTTTCTGCCCAAAAATGTTTTCATATTGTTGCGATCAAAATAAGTGAAAAGACTGACTTGATGATTCTAGGCTTTGCTTTTATTAAGGTAAACGCTCATGAAAACCACAGCATGGGCTCCAAATTCAAAAAGAACACAAACACAGGATACATGGCTTAAATCACACCTGACAGAACATAACACACTTTTCAGACTTGCTTCAATATGCTTTTATTTGTACAGAAAGTATGCCAGCACATAGGACGTTACAAAGCAATACAGCGTTAGCATTCCGCTTGAAACTCATCTTTATGTATGTTAAATTGTGGGGTAAAACCAGACCCTAGGTTATATATTGTACTGACTACTCATCAATTAATATTTGGCATCTTATATTCAGTGTGACTTTTTGTCAGAATCTATTCAAAGACATCCTTTAGATTTGTGTTGTACAAGGGGTTGCAAGGTTAGATAGTGTTAGTTAGCAAGACAAACCCAGTTTTCATTAGAAGTAATATGCAAGAATATACACAAACTACACAATCAAAAGTGTATTCAGATGTAATTTAATCAATTTATATTAAAAACAAAATTTTTCAAGCAGTTTACCAGTTAGCTCTTGGGACAAAATGGTGTGTGAAAAAAAGCCATAGACTAAAGAAAATCTCACCATGAGAGATTCAATCTTCAGATACAGACTTGTGAGGGATGACTTGCACCTGCTCCAACTCGGGAACCGCTACCTGTCAAGGTGGTTTGAGGATTCAGTGACTTGCTTTGCGGCTACTAGTGTGTTCTGTGTGGTAATCTAAGGAGCCAAATCAACATTTTGCATCAAATATTGCTCGGGTCCCTCGATGCAAGTATGTGGGAATTTTGCACCTGTTTTATATTCCACCAGGTGAAAATTGTGAAGTAAAATACATAAATATGCATTAAATTTAACTCAAAAATACATTTTATTACTAAGCAAAGCATCCTGAACATTAATCTAACTGCACATTTAATATAATATATAAATGATATATATAGGTAATATATATATACATAGATAACTTAAAAAAAGTAATAAAAAACTACCAAGAACATCAAAAAAAGAAAAGAAAAAACAAATAATTATATATACTGTTATATATATTATATATAATATATATATATATATATATATTATATATATATATATATAATATATATATATATTATATATATATATAATCAGTCTTCAAATCGTCCCCGCTATCTAAACCTTAAAATATCATTGAAATTATATCATTAAAATCTTTCAGAAATATAGGTGGGATAAGTGTATATATATATACTATATATATATATATATATATATATATATAATATATATATATATATATTATATATATATATAATTTTTTTTTTTGTGGGGGCTGTGGTGACTCCATTTCTTTTTCATAAGAAATCCATAATATGCAGTGGTGGAAATGGCCAAGATCGACTGGGGGGACCCTAGTTCGGGACATATTGAAGTATTTTAAAGGTGTCATATGATGCGATTTAAAATTTTCATTTCTCTTTGGAGTGTTACAAGCTCTCATTGGTGCATAAAGATGATCTGTAAAGTTGCAAAGACTAAGTCTCAAATCCAAAGACATATTCTCTATAAAAGTTAAGAGTCAACCACACCAACCTAAAACGTCTCGTTCTAACACGCCACAACATGTCTACGTCACTGTGTGGGAAGATTTGCATAACGCCGCCAAATGTTCACGAAAAGAAGAAGCGTAACTTTTATTCTCGCTGTAATAATGTTGCCGCCGCCGTCATGTCGGGGAGACGCTGTGTGTTTCCGTGTGAAAGCGAAACTACTTTGTTTGGCCTTCCAAAAGAGACGAAGCTGATATCGTCCATGCCTAGAGCTGATCCGTGCTGTTCTCTGAGGAAATACATCAACTTCGCACTGTGGATCGCCGGATCAGCTTTCACCGTGGACGAAGCGAAGTCCAGCCCGGGGGTCGTCACATGTGGTTGCCACAAACCTCCTTCGTCGAATCCGCTGGCCGCGCCGTTCTCAAGCCCCCGGCCTCTGCTCACTCAAGGCCGTGGTTGATGCTGTGTTTTGTTGTGAAAGCGAAACTACTTTGTTTGGCCTTCCAAAAATGGACACGACTAGAAATCAGTGGTTAAGTTGTATTTAAAACACTGTTCCAGAACACTTCAACCCAAATATCCAATTGTGTGCAGCGCATTTTATGGAGGACTGTTCCCTGATCCTGGGAGAGGTAGACTACAATGCCGGCTGGTTTGACTCACAGACTGTAAGTACGTTTTTTATATTAAAAGAGTTTTTATATTTTATATATTTTATATATTTAAAGCAAGTTTTTTGGGCAGTGTAGAGTAGGGCTTGTTGTGTTTGTCATTTCTCCGATCACAAATCAGACAGAGTTTTATGTTTACAGGCGGCCCGAGGCAACGCGTAAAAAAAGACAGTATAAATTGTTATAATCCGTAATTATGTCCCCACTGGATGCAACAAATGCCTCGTTTATAATGGGTTTTAATGTTTATGTCTCATCGCTCTGGCCTGACAGGGCATCATCACAATATGTTAAGGGGCGTAACATTTCCATCACACTCTTGATGTATTCGGCCAATCACAACGAACTGGTTAGCTGGCCAATCAGAGCACATCTCGTTTTTCAGACTGATGAGCTTTGTTAAAATCGACGCGTTTCAAAAAGGCGGGGCATAGAGGGAGAACAATAATGTACAGTAAGTGGAAAATATGTGTTTTTTAACCTTAAACCGCATAAAAACACATTTCATTACACCAAATAAAAAAAAATGTTATTTTTAGCAACGTCACATGACCCCTTTAAAAAACCTAGAGAACCCATATCTCAAAAGTAAAACCAGATGAGATGGAAACATGTTGAAGTAGGCTCATTGTGAACTGGCAATAGAACATATTAATATTGTTATTTTAAATTAGATTATTTATAATTATTAATTATTGGTCTTTTTTGACAGTTCTGCAGCTGTTACCAGAATGGGATGAATTTTTATAGTTTTTTTTATCCATTTGCTTAATTATTTTTCCCATTTTTGTCTAAATAATTTAGCATTTTTAAACTATTTAAAATGCCAAATGACATAGTTGATTATATATGTATATATTTATGATCACCCCAATAAATGATAAATTATAATAGGGCCTTTAACATAAAATTGTCACAGTGTCGGTGGCTGACCTGGACGGAGCCACTTGGGGGCGCTCTTCACTGTTACTTGGTTACTGTTTTAAAAAACTCCATTTCCCAAGTCCATTGTGTGTTCCCTTTGTGCTTTTGAAGTCCGTCAGGGAACAGAAAACACCAAGGCAACCTCAAACAATTACTGCAGCAAAGACAGACGAGTGAGCATGGTCAAAATAGTGCCTGGGATGATGCGGGTAAAATGTACTAACAGGTGATGATGATGATCAAGAAACAGAAATGAACAGGCAAGGGGACTATCGCGGAAAAATGGAGTTAAAACAGCACAAAAAAAAGGAAGGCGTCACAAGGCGCAGTCCAGGGCACCACAACCAGACACTGTGACAGAAGATAGCCTATAATCTATTAATTAATCTGGCTAATAATGCCTAAAAATATAATAATTATGTCTACTAAGCTGATAAGGTATGAAAGATATTAACCGACTATCGAATTCTTAATAAAAACATAGGCCTATACCTTTTAGAAGCACGGGTAGGGTTTGTCAGTTTAAAGGTAATGGTTCATGACCACCGCAGACAATACCTATTTGTCGATTCAAACTATGTGTTGGCCTTTGTAAAATACGGGACAAATTGCGTATTGATTTGATACGGGACACATCATTTTACCTTTAAATACGGGACGATTCCGTATTTTAAGGGACGGGTGGCAACCCTAAACTTAACACACTTGCCTGGAAGTTGTTGATGTTGTTGTTGTTGTTCTTCTTCTTTTAGTTTTATAGCAGGTTACAATAATGACTTATCAGGTGCATACCGCCACCAACTGTAACGGAGTATGTAGCATCAATTATGTTCGATAAAACTACTTTACATGATATTAATATTATCAAAACAAAACAACAACAAAAACGAAATCCTATAATATATCCCTATATCTTTCAGATATCCCACAACAGCTTTCTGTGCATCCTCTACCTCTTCTTGTATTGTTCCCAAATTATGCAGCCTAAAGCTTCCATTTTCTTCCAGCCTAACTAATCTCCTCTCTTCCCTATATTTCCTACAATTTAATAGTATATGTGCTGCACTTTCTATGATTTTACATTCCAAATATTCATCTGGCACAATGTTTTATTTAGCCCTGTGTGGTCAAATCTCAGTCTGATTAAAACTGACTCCTTCTAATCACACCATGTGCATTGACAGATTTCTGTACACTGTAATATTTTCTTCCACTATTATCCATGTCCCATTTGACCCTATATACCCAGTGTTGGTATATATTCCTATGCCTACCCTATCGTCTTCATCTTTGGACCCATCTGTATGAATATTTGCTTCTTATGTAGGCCTACTGCCTTGCCAAGTGTCCTTTTCACTCGCTCCCCATTTTCCTTTGCTTTCATTATATTTAAATCTACCTCAGTTTTTGGAAACGGCCAAATAGGGATTTTACAGCAGGAGCAAGATTGGACACCCCTGCCCTATAAGCAATTGCCTGCTCTGCCTATAGGTAGCCCCAGCCCTGCCGTTACATGTGCAAAGGTGGGGTAAGCGGTTTCTGGTAGCCAATGTTGACATTTGTAATCACCAAAACAAATACGCCCCTACCCCAAAAGGGTCTCGCGCCTATTTTGATAGCTCCGCCCCACGTATACGTACGCAACCCAGGCAATGATTTGTTTTGTGAAACAAAGCAAAACCAATGTTACGCCGTGTATACACCGGACGCGAGTGGCGGTCTACACTGGATGCGGCGCGGCACGACACGACAAATCCCCGACAGAAAACTGCTGTTGCGTTCTATTTATGATGTATTGACAAATTTCAAATGATTTTCAATGGTCGCTTTGTCGCGTCCAGTGTAGACAGACTTTAGCTTTTGCGGCGCAGACAGTGTTACTCACCTATCGAGAAGAAAAAAAGCAACCTCTGCGTCCGATCGCAGGCCTTCCGCTCCTTGAGTTCTCTCCAGCGCCGGAAAGCTGATCCGATATTTACACGGGTCCAACTTATTCCTTATGCCTCAAACTCGTTGTCTGCAGACGGTTTTCCTCTTTTGTTTGTTATCCGCCATCTCATCTTTCTGTTGCTCGGCTCGCTAATGTCAGTCCCGTGCACTGAACGCTCTCTTCCCAACATCATGAGTAGACACGCCCATTACTGCTGATTGGCTACAAGTTTGTTTCGCTATTCGGCCCGAATCAGTTTCTAAAGCGTTTTTGAAAAATCGCCTACCCCACCTTTAACCTAAGGAAGTGAAAGCAGATGTACACTCTTTTAAAATATTTGACCACTATGAGGGGAAAGTAATTTTTCTCTCCTCCAGAGTAACGACGCCTGTATATGTGCTTATTTCACCAGGCATCCTTTCTATAAAGGGACTATTGGTCACTTCCCATTTCTAGTACTTTTCATCCCCCGTTGGTATAACCGTTAGATACACCACCTTTTTTTTAACCATTATTGTGATAATGTATGAGTTCCATTTGTTCAGATAAACCCAGAAATAATTTAATTTTCCGTGGATTCATCGCGCTCCGCCGTTTGTGTATCCTCCACCAGTTTCCAGGTTTAAAAGCTCATAATTCAAACCACACTAACAAGCGTAATAATATATTTGTTGTAAATATTTATCCACCATTTGGTAATCCGGTACTAAGGACGCCTTAATTGGAAGTAGCTTGACCTGAATCTTATTTTGAGTAGTCAGGACCGCACAGGTTTACATATATATGACAAACGAAAATCTTTCATCAAATTAAAGCCGACTTTTTTACAAGAAGAAAAAGTAAAAGACGAAAAGTAACTTCTTTGGATGAGCTATTAAGGAAAGTGCGCGTCCTTATAATATTATTTATTTCGTAGATCATACATTTTTTTAAACCTCATTTACATATTCAAAGTAGTTTGTCACCTTTTAGTTCTATATTGACAGATATAACATATTAAAAATATATTATATACATTAAACACTTAAGGTTGTAACTTTTGTCATTTTGTCTTATGTGTAAAATATTAACATTGCGAGGAATTTGTAATTTTACATGTGATGTTCTCTGACTGTTTTTTCGTCTATTTAATGTAGCAGTGGTTTAACGTTTCTGCCTCGGATTCCAGAGGCTAGAGCACAATAGTGTGACTGATGATGAGAACAGAAATCTGCAGCGTCCATGGACATTAATTGACCCGTTTTTTTATCGACTTTACCTGTGTAAGTTTAATTAATTCAAGATGTCCCGAAACTTCTCTAATATAATCCAGATTTCAGATATATCAATCAGCAATCCAACTCATTTACACCCTATATAAAATCACAACAATAGTAGATGCAAATAACACCGTATTTAACCCAATTTCCACACATTTTAAAAAGTGGGCGCACTGGTTACAAACTTTGTGAGAGTAAAAAAAAGGTACCATCGAGTCCACTTATAATTTTTTATAAAATTACAAATGTCATAATTAAAATGATATTTCATTCACAGATTTTAGATATAGATAACTTTGATCAAATGTTGAAAGTGAGACATTATTGATACAGCTTATATGTCCAGTTGTTCCAAATATTGGCTCATTTTGGATCTCATGAGAGCTACACATTCCAAAAAAATTGGGACAGGTAGCAATAAGAGGCCGGGAAAAAAACCCGGAAAAAGTTGGAAAAGTTAAATGTACATATAAGGAAGAGCTGGAGGACCAATTTGCAACTTATTAGGTCAATTGGCAACATGATGGGTATAAAAAGAGCCTCTCAGAGTGGAAGTGTCTCTCAGAAGTCAAGATGGGCAGAGGGTCACCAATTCCCCCAATGCTGCAGCGAAAGGGAAAAAAATAGTGGAGCACTATCAGGAAAGGACGGTTTCTCAGAGAAAAGGAGAAAAAGATAAAGAGTTTGATGTGATCAGCATCTACAGTGACAACATATCATCCGGAAAGATCAGAGAATCTGGAACAATCTCGTGCCGTAAGGGGGAAGGCGGGGAAAACAACTTATACGGATGCCGTGATCTTAGGGACCCTTAGACGGAAATGCATCACCTACAGGAACGCTACTGTAGTGAAATCACAAGCAATGGATATTAAGGAATACTTCAGTAAAGACTTTTCTCCATTCACTGTGCCAGCTACGCACCCCCCGGTCTTGCCTCTCCAGTTGCTATAGCCTGTTAGCTTCGCTTGTCTTTTTTTTACTCCTGTTTTCCCCTCACTCATCTTTTTGTTTTCTAATTATGAATTACCTCTTTTATACCTTGTTTTTTGCCAAAACTAAATTTTACTTCTTTATCGGCGGTTCCTTGTCCTGTCTCACATCTATTTATGTATTTTTATTACGCCCTTGCCTTTAATAACTCTCTTCGTGCGATGCGTCTGTGTTCAACACCAGCGCATATAACCAAAGATCTCACGCCTTACTATCATCCCACGACCGCTAACCTTATCTTTCCTTCCTAAGCTAAAAGCTAATAAATTTATTAGCCCTAAAGAAGCCACTAACGCCCTCATTTTATTTTCCTCCTCTAAACATTCTTTTTATCTAACATTTCATTTACTTTATCGACATTGTTCTTTTCTTTTTCTAGTATCATCTTATGAGCCCTCTATATTCCGACTCACATTTTTTGACCTAACTTAGCTGGCTTGCGTCCTTTTTTTTTCTCTCCCTATTATTCTCAAGGCTGTGTTGTTGTTCTGTCTCTTGTGTTTTTCCAGACCCTGTTGTTTTCTTTTTTTTTCCCCCTTGCTATCCTAATATATGTGACTTTGTTTGGGCCCAATAGTTTTTATCTGGTGGAAATGTATTTATTCCTCCTTTGTGGGAAAATATTATATCTTATTCCTTTCCTTTGTGGGCTAGCCCCCTTTTTCTCTTTTTTTTACCCGAATCATAATAGTCTTAATTTGCCTCGTAGTTTCTTTTTTGTCAACTGAAAAAATTTTCCCCTTGATTCTTACTCATAATACATTAAAACCTCTGGTCTGTTACGCCCTCTACTGTCTTTTTTTTTATTTTTCCCTTTAAGCTTGTTTTTCCCTCCTTTTAGCGCTATCCCTACTTTCCCCCGTCCTTCTACTGTTTTTATGATTTTCACAGAGGCACCCCTTATTCATTTGGATCAGGATCAACCCACTACGAGTTCTTCCGTTATCCTATCGCGCCCCCTCGTCTCCTTCCATTTGTTATCTTTATTTTCTTTTTAGTCCTTCCTTCTTCCTTGTCACGTTTTTTTTTGATCGTGCTTTTTCTCCCGGGTGTGCTTTTGTTCCTTTCCCGTCTTCTTCTCTTCCCGTTTTTTTCCTCCTTTCCCTTTCTTCCCTTCTCCCCCTTTTTCCCCTTTTTTTTTCTTCTGTCGGTTCGGTTCCGTGGTGCTTATCTCTTTTGTGGGCAGCTACACTTTAATTTGGTTTAAACGCGTTTGGCACCTTATACCCCCACCTTAGGCCCATTCCTTTTTTTCCCCCTGATTCCCCTTCCTTTTTTTTTTTTTTTTTATTTCTATGTAAGCCTGAAATTCCTTTCCGGCAATATTCCATAGTGCTTTTTTTCTAGAAACAACATTTTTTAGCTCCCAACTTCCAGCACCCCAGTCTGGTCTCTTTTCCGTTTTAGCTTAGGAAAGACAACTTTTGATAATGTTTCTCTTCATCCTTTCTATCTATCCGTATTTATACCCCTTTTTTCCCCTTTTTTTCCCCCTTTTTTAATGTTCCTTATTTGGAATTTTTACTACTTGCCCCCCCCCTCTTTTTCCCTTTACTGTCTAAGCTTTTTACCATATCCTCTATTGGTCCCCTTCTCCCGAGTCACCGAAGAATTACCGAATTTGCCTTGATCAAGGCCGCCATCCCATGCCTTTTTTTTTTTTTTTTTTTCCTTTTTTCCTTCCCTCCTTTTTTTTGTTTTTTTTTTTTTTTTTTTGTTTTTTGCGCGGTTGGGGCCCGTTTGCCCCCCCGGTTACTGAACACTCCGGACAGTCCGCAGCTCGAGTCACAGTTTTTTATATTTGCCCCCCCCTACTAGAAATACAGTGGCGCCCCTCTTTCCCCCATTCCTCCCCCAAAAGAGGGCGTTGTTTTTTGCAAGCTCCTTTTTTTTCCCCACCGACGACCCCCTTTCCCCGCCCCTTTTTTCTTTTTTTTTTCCAGATTTTTTGCTCGGCTTTTTTTTTATTGACCGGCCCCCCCCCCCCCCCCTCTTAGGAGATTTTCTTTTTCCCCCCCCCCCCCCCCTCCTAGCCCATCCCTTCCCTGCCCTCCCCCCCCCATTTCCGGCCCAAGTTTTTTTTTACTTTTTTTTCCCCCCCCCCCCCCCTTAATTGAGACAAATGGTATTTTTTTGTTAAGGACAGGTGTTGAAAACTGACTTAGCCTGGGTTTTATTAGATTAAAGAATGGCCGCCCGAGTCAACCACACACCATTACCCATCCCCCCCCCCCATTCTAAAACATTGAGAACCACTCTGCGTATCCTAAGTCCCCAGACGTGGATTTTTTTTGCCACACAGTGGTCTATTTTATTTCCCAATGGCCTTTGTCCCAACTTTTTGCGATTTTTCCCGGTGTTGATGCCAGAAAATTTTAAAATCACAACTTATCATTGTCCCTTTTTTAATTTAATTGAACATTTTTCTCAGTTTTTACTACATCTAATGTCATCTGTTGTGTTTTATTTTGAACGAAAAATATTTGAAATTTGAAACTTCCCACATTTTAATTTTGTCTTTGCATTTGTTTTCGAGTCCACAACTTGGTACAGGTCCCAACCCTTTTTTGGCAATCGGGTTCTGTAACATCTATAGTGCCAAATTAAAGTGATAGGTAGTGCCAGATGACAGCACAGTAGTCTGTTATACCATACATATAATAAGCACTACAAAAGGGAACATTTAAGTTTTTGTAACTTATTTCGCTAAACTAAATATGCAAATAAACCTACATATATTTTCCCTAGCCCACCCGTTAAAGACCCGGTCACCAAGTTTCACACTTGTGAATTTTTATTGAATAAGCGCTTCTTGACCCCCTTGCGAGTGACCTACGAAGGTTCTTGAATTTTATTACAACACAAACCCCACTCACTTTCTAGAAAGTGTGAGGAAGAGATTTTTCTTTTTTTCCCTCCACCTATTTGTCGGCCTTTGGCAGTTCCCTTTTTTTTGTTTTGTTTTTTTTTTATTTTTTTTTTTTTCCCCCCTTTCTTTTTTATATCATTGACTTTTTTCATTGTTTGTCACTCCCCCCCCGATCGAAAATATTTTTCCATAAAACCGCCCCTTTTTTTTGTGTTTTTTATATTTTCTCACCTTTTTTATTCCCCCTATAAATACAATTTTATAATTATATAAATCCCAAACCCACCCCCAAACTCTTAACTACATTTTATAAATTTTTTCGCGCCTTGGTTGTTTTTTTTTTTTTTTTTTGCATACATACTTATGTTCATTTTTATTCAGATTCTGTTTCACTTCTTAGCTTATAACGCAGACCCCAACAAGCAGAAAAAGAAGAAAGCAAGGAAGAAAGTAAAAAACAAGCAATTATTAGCATTTTTTTCGCCTTATATTGTAAGTTTTAAATGCAGATATGCACCTCCTTTTTACCTTTTTTTTTTTCCCCCCCCCCCCTAGTTAGCTAATAAATAGGTTATTGTAACAATGAATTTTTAACACATTCCCCCCTTTGTCAATGAAATTTCCTATGATGTTTATCTGCACACCGAAATTTTTTTTGATTTGGATTTTTAAAGGCTTTTTCCCTTCCCTTATGAGGAGAAATCTGCAACTATTAATACTTATGTTGAAAAAATCTACCCAATATTGGTGGCTGCCCTCATATTTATGAACAGCGGGGTGGAAGTCGGTGTATCCCCCACCCGTTTCAAACAAAGAACCGGTCTGTGTCCTCTGGGTCTTTATCTTCTTCAGTTACTGTTTCAACAGTTTTTTTTGATTTAGTTTAACCCCGGCTGAAAAAACAAAAAAAAAAACACAAATTGAACAATTTTTTTTGATTAATGGAGACACTAATATAAATTAACATAAAATTCCTAAGATATTTTCTTATTTTTAAGACACAATAATTTTTTGACCAGTTGTGTTTTTGGACCCCCCTCGTAAGTAGGGAGTAGTAAAGACTTTTTTTTACCCCCAACCCCCCCCCAGTCTGTGTTCATTAAGTGAAGAATCAAACCCCCCCCACCCCTCAGACGAATCCAAGTCTTGTGTTTTGTAATACATTAGAATAAATTACCCCCGCCCCCCCCCCCCCCCCCTTTTTTCTACTCAAATATATATTATTCAGTCGGCGCCACCCCACTATATTACCCCGTTTCCCCCTAAAAAGTCGCAATTTTTTTTTTTTTTTTTTTTTTTTTTTTTTGTTTGGTGTTTTTTTTTTTTTTTTTTGGTGGTAAGGATTTTGATTTTTTTTTTAGTTTCTACCCCCCCAGTTTATTTTTTCAGTTTCCTGTATAGTCAGCCAGAATTTCATACCTCAGCACATCCTTACAAATATTTGTACCCCTTTTTACCCCCCACCATGATGCAGGTGAGATATAAATTAGATCCCCCCCCCCAAATCTTGCAAACAAGGCTTTTTTTTTTTTGGTTTTTTTTTTTGTTTTGAGTGAACTTACTAATGTCGCTCGTATTCACCCCCCAGCATCATGAGGACCAACAAACTGACCGAAGATAAAACAGCAACACACATACAGGACCTGTTGTTTCTTGTGCCTTAATCTTTTGTCACACGTGTCATATTTTATTTTTTATATTTATTTCAGCTGGATTGCATTTTCAGTGTTGTAACGGGTCTTGCGTCTGGTTATGAAGGGTACAATCTGACATCTTAAAAATTGATTTTTCGCACTCATGGGATAGAAGCGCACAACTAATTAAATAAAAACCCCGTGCCGCCACGGACTTTTTCCCACTTAGCATGCGATATCTGCCCTCTTTTATCATTTCTGATTCCCACCCAGAAATCAGGAGGGCACTTTTTATTGTTTCAATTTTATATCTTCCGTTTCAAAGGATGAACTACTGACAATTGGGACTTTTTTTTTTTTTCCCCCCCTTTTTTGCCTTCAGGACTTACATATGTCCATTCAAATCACCACATCCTTCATCAAAATATTCATCACCTTCCTAAAACGACATAACTGTGTTAGTAATGATAATAAGGATGGATTCTACACTGACAACTGATTGAGTTACACACAAGAGACAGCAAATATCTGTCATTTTCAGAGAGCTCATACGGTAGAAGAAGCCAAAGTAATGTTTCCCCAGTAATGGGTAACACATGAGAACTTCAAAAACATTATTAAATTAACAGAAACTCTTTTTTTTTTTTTTTGAACAAAAAATCATAATTAAACACTAAGGACCCTTTGCTCCAAATTTGCCTCCTGCAGATATGGAAGCCAGTATTCATATCACTGCCATATTTAATGATGGTTTAATATTTCTTTCTAATGCCACTAGATAAAGAAATACCCCCCATTTCCACCCCCCCTCTGATTTACACATAACGACATAAAACTTTCAAATAACATAAAATGCTTATATTTAATAAGGTGTGTGTATGTAGTTACCTATAATTAATCAAACAACATTGGTTGTTGCACACTGAAGTTGGGTTACAGTTAGATATTAGATATCCCATAAGCGTGTTTTATCAGCATGAAACACAAAAAGGGCCTGTTTTACCGAATATATCATGCATTGCAAGTCTTTTTTCCACTGTTTTTGTGATACTGGAACATCTGCATAAGCAAGAACCCCCAGTAAGGAATGACATACCATTGTTCCGACACAAATATTGTATTTTGCTATTTCACGCACTTAGACTCTAAAACGAATTCTAACAGCCACACAGCCACAGCGATCTTTTTTTTATTAATAGACATTTTAATCTGGCCGTTTTTCGCCCGGACCCCACGAGATGAAGCTGGGATCAAGTGACCCATTTAGACAGTGTCAAATCAAACTACATGAAAGCATAACTTCTCACCTCAACCCCCCTGACTTGTCAGAAAATACCTATCCCCTTGGCATTAAGACTTCTCATCACATATTTTGTTTACACGTAGCAAGTCACCACACCCTTTTTTTTTTTTTCTCGAGCCTCCCAGCAGCCTAAGTCCCTGACCAGTCTCACCAGCAGCATTTACACCCCCACACCATTATATTCAACACTGTGGACAAGCACCCTGAAGATCTTTAGGACCTGAGGAAATAAACGACAGGACAGACATTATGCCTGTTAACAACCACAATAACATGACAGTGATGGACCCGATGACAGAGCAGCGTTGGTTTCTAGCAGGACAATGCTATACGGTAAATAAGCGAAACATAACGAATCATATTAAGCACATTTAAGGCCCATCCTCATTTCTACCCGTCCACCCCTTCTCCTCCCTTCCATTTGACGGGTGGACACACCTTTTATATAGGGCGTAGGGGTGTCTCCGCATTTCTTTTGTGCCCGGTTGGAGGTTGTTAGGGGGCCTTTTTTTCTTTCTTTGGTATAACACCACGACAGATTTTCTTGGTGACCACACTCCTCCTAACGGATTTTTCCCCCCAGCCTCCCAAGGCCGGTACTACTCTATCCTCAGCATAAACTGGCTCCTACAGCGGAATAATCTCCCCTCCATCCCATGGCTAGCCCAAGCCAAACCAATTTAAACCATACTATAAATCTAAGCATGGGTTGGGCATTAATAAAGAGTTTAATACAAGTAATCACTGGTTATTGTGACCATTTTTCGTTTTTTATCGCTCATGGTTATTTCTAAGAAGAACATTCCGTGCAAAATTAATCACTAAAGTTTGCTAACGTTAATACATTACTGGACTTTTTCTCCCTGCACGAAGTGGCCCCAACATTATTTATTTCGTTTTCCCCCGACTCAGTTCCCCTGCCGTGTTTTAGTAACTGCACAATAGACTATTATGATGTGTTTGTTGTTTGCAATTAGTCCACCCCCAAAATTGGAAATCTTGTGGCTAAACTTTTCCCTTCTCACTTATAGGCCAATTTGATCCCCTGAGAGATCGAGTTTATGAAAGTGCATGTACGAAAGTCTTTTCCTGTGCTGTCCTCTCTACAACTATGAGCGTTTACCGGATAAAAATACCACTAGCCCCCGTAGGTATTATCTCACTTTATTGGGGGCTTCGGTTTAGTCTGATGTTTTAGCTGCCATGAGGTGGGTTGCCGAGGGGATTTGTCTTGACAAAATCCGGACTATTTATTATTAACAGGCCGCAAAATCTCCAACGATAACCATACAAAGGCACAGAAAGATGTAGACCGTTATATGCCTGATCTAACCCCAATTTTTAGATTTGTGCTTGTGTGAATTTCCTAGTTACAAGCAATTGTTGTACTTTTACCTATTCTCCACCCACACTTTTATACTTTTTTTTTCCCTTTTTTTTCTCTCCTCTGTTTTGGGTCCACCTCCCCTTTACCCATTTACCATACCCTCCTATACTATCGCTTTGATACGATACCCAGTGTTTTTCCTTTTGGTCTAGGCACCCTAGTGCTTTTTAGTCTTTCTCATCAGGAAACATCAAAGTGCAGATGTACTCATGCGCATTTTTGTGTATAACCCAATAAGGATGAATTAGTCATACCACCATGCAGACCACATCAAGATTATAGCTTTTTTAAAGCCCCATGACCAGAGACCTAGAGTGCAATTATTTATAACGAGAGCGGCCATTTTCTTATGGTGTATTGACGCGTGGTACCGTGTCTTGAAACGGCTTTTGAGGAGACCCGAACCTAACATCCCTCAATTTATAACCCCTAATCACACAACCAAAACCCCAACCACAACTGAGTTATTTAAATAGCATTCAAAAATAAGCCATCTTGGGGTTATGACTCTGAGTTGTGTTCTGGCCCACCACCCCACCGGACCCACCATTTATAGGGAGAACCGAGTGCCCCTTGCTGTAGTGACCTATCGATGCGTTTTTTGTAAGACCAAATATCCTATTCAAAACGTTTAATAACACTTTCATGTAGCTTGTAGCAGCTCCCCTGGGAGGATGACTTCTGCGCACGCGGTGTGGTGTTTGGTTATTGTAAGTCACCCAGTATAGGTGTGTGTATTGTAGCATGTAGATGATGTGTAACTGTAGGTGTTCAAATTCTTATATTATAATATTTTCACCCCTACCCCTTGACACTCTGTTTCACGGAACAAGGGGAAGGGGTAGGCGGAGGGGAAGGGGAAGGGGTTTTTAATAGGGTAAGAAAACATAGATTTGGGATTGGGCCTCAGGGTTGCAAATAAAAACAAAAGACTTATTGGAGGCAGTGTTGCCAACTTCTTTCAATGGAAAGTAGCTAAAGCCAGTTTGAAAAGTTGCTAAATGTCGCTAGATTATGCCATACGCTAATTAGTATATTCGTGACATCACGGATGCCTTTTATTGCCTTTTACATTTGTTTGTCTCTCTCTCACATACTGTATTTTAATATCAGCCAAATTCCCAATAAAACTATTTTCATTTATATATTTTTCTGTTTCTGTTGTCAGACAACAGAATGAATAAATATGAAATAGTGACTGAAACGCGGCCCTTTAAGACTAAGTAATCAGCTCTACCTTCCAAGATCACAGAAATCCTGATTTATAATTGAGCCATCATCTGATGAAATCAAATACACATAAGATAAGACATGAAACCAGAGGCAGGAAGCAGAGAGAGGTGCTATCTGGTGTGGGCGTGCGCGCTGGGAAAGCAAGACCTCGCGCTCGTGCAGCAATCCAGCGAGTCACAGAGACTCGCTAAGGTTTGTCCAAGAAGTTGCTAGATTTGTCGCTAGTTGCTTTTTTGGAAAAAAGTCGCTAGGGGGTCTGAAAAGTCGCCAAATCTAGCGACAAGGTCGGTAAGTTGGCAACGCTGATTAGAGGATATTTTTAAAGACTTTCACACTTAATTTAATGTGTTACTTACAGTTTCTTTGTAACAGTTTGTAAAATTACTAGGAATTTCTAAGTGGAAATTGTTTTTACACTAATTATTTTGTATTGTAGTCTGCCTGGAAATCAGTCTGTGTCAGGTGACAGATCTCTTTCTGCATTCTCATTGGCAGTCAGCATATCTCTTCACTGCTCACTTGCATAAAGTTCAACTTTCAGCTGTTGCTGGAAATCACCAGCTTTCATTTGCTTAGTCTCTGGCAGTGTGGACCCATCATGTGAATGTATCTGATCTATAACAAACACTATGTACCATCAGAAAACACAAAAACAATGATTTTCTTATTCACAGTTGCTGCTGTTTTACAGCAGTTGTTTGATGTGAACACAGAGCTGAATTCAATTAGAACATTATAAGTAGTACATAATGCAGATTTAACAGTTAAAAATACTCAAAACATTGTAACAGCTGTTACTATGCTGTTAGACCAACAGGTGTCTGTCATGTCATTGTCTCTTAACTTACATTATCTGTGCATTAAAGGGATAGTTCACCCCTAGATATGAAATTGTCATCATAGTACTCACCTTATCGGTTGTTCCATATTTTTTTATTCACCTGCATTCTTTCTTTCTTGGGAGAAACAAAAACGGAAGATAGTTGGAAGAATGTAGTAACCAAACAGTTTGTTTCTCCGCGCCGCCACACATTGAATCCCATAGTTTATTTTTTTTATACTGTGGAGTTATATGGGGACCAGAAGCCCCACCCTCCCATGTTTGTTTGTCACACTACATTCTTCATAAATACCTCCCATTATGTTCAAACATAATTCATGGCGGTGCGCACGATAACACACCAAACCAACAACAACAACCTAAGTTAAAACAACTTGATGATGATGACAGAATTTTTTATTTTGAAAGCACGATCCCTCTAACCATGTTCTGGTAGGACGTTTTTATGCAAAGGTAATGACACCAGCGTTAACGCTGATGATTGCAGACTAGAAACTCCTGACGATTTTTTAGTTGTGTTTGGTTTGACATTGGATCAGTCTTTTTTCGGCAGAATTTGTGCAGCTCAGAGCTTTTTTTGGTGTAGGGATTTTCCTCTCCACTGTTTCACGGTTAATTAATTTGCTGCCACACCATATGCTCTGTTTGAATTGTCAAAGACCCGCACAAACTATGTTAATAATCTAAGAATAACCATGACAGGCATAGGACTATCCCACTGACACGAAGTCTTCTAATGGTGGTGATGCTGTTGGTTTTTTTAGTTACCTTGAATATCCTGTGTCTGTCGACCAGTCATCATCCCCAGCACCGACGTTTTGTGAGGTCGCACCCCCGTTCCCTGAGCTATCTCTCAGTCTGATCCCCCCGTTGCAGCTGCTTAGTCTGCCTCTGGAATCTTCTCTCATTGAGCACTCCTCATACACGAGGCAGTGAGTGTATTTCTTACTCTATGCTTATGAGATGTCTCAAACCTCCCCAATCGCTTTATCCCACATAGTCTTTCTGCATTTCAGTAAGTTGATCCCCCCCCCAGGGAACAGGTCCCTCGGGAACCACCCCCCTGGACACAAATGCCCCCCCTCATCAACCCTTCAGACTTTGTTTCGCTAAAAACACACCTGGAAAACGCAATGAGCGCAAACGTTACACAGGCAGACAAATGAAATAGTGTACCCCACATCTCATGCGACTTCTTGGCTGCATCTATCTGAATGTGGTAAATGCTTTTTCAGCGGCTTTTGCCTACCGAAGGCACCAGTGAACATCTGAATCTTTTATGCAGCACATTGAACATTCTTCACTTATAAAATTCTAAAGGCAAGTTAAACCGCCTCGCTATATCTCGGTTATTTATTTTGTCCTATGACTATTCCACAAAATTTATCTCCTGCGACTGTGCAATTGTTTGAATGGTTGGAGCTGTTAGGTAACAAAAAAAAAACTGGCATCCACCGAGCCGCTCTATTTTGAACTGGTGATCACTTTCTAAAAATATCATCAGCATGTGAGTGAATTAAATATGTGCTTTGGTTTCATATTCACAAATCGCTTGGGGTAGTATCATTCACCGACCCCTTTTTTACTGCCTCATGAAGTCTGTCTGAAATAGGTTTGCGCAGTTCCTGATTTTTTGTTCTGCGCTTTCAATCCCACTTCTTGGTCCTATTACAACTGCGTTTTTGACTGCATTACCATTATTCGTTTTCTACCCCTCGACCCCCTTGCCCTTAATGCCACGGAACGCGATGGCAGCTTCTTGTCTCTCCGCATTTTGGACTATTTTGCGTGATTGAATTTGATTTGTAGACTCAGCACTATTATAAATTAAACATTATATAACTAATCTGAACCACCACCGCTCCACACAACGGTCTGGCTGATTTCATTCGGTGCTCAGAAAGTTAACACACTAGCAATTGGGTCCAATATGAACACGCAATATATTTCTACTAATTAGGACCACCCTGTAACAAAAGTTTTATCAACACGGCCAAGTTGATTAAACCTACTACAAGCTCCATCATGCCACATTTCCTTCCAAAATCCAAAATAGACACACCAGATTTTTTTCATCACCTGTTAGGAAAATTATACAATAGTTCTAGACCCCCCCTTAAAAAACCACACCCCTACCGACCCCCAATTGAATTTAACACCACCGGACCCATTTCAAGGAAAACTGTTCCCCCCGCTCAACCCCCAGGCTAGCCCCTTCGGCTTTTGATTAAAAGCCCGCCTGCAATATCAATAGAAGTTGACAGAATATAGACAGACAAATTATGTTCGACATGTATATTTGTTATGCTATTCATTGTATACAGCGTGAAGTGACAAACAACCCTCCTTTTCCCCCCCCCCCCCATGAGCCCAATTCAGGGGAGAAACAGAAAGTGTTTAAGAAAGAAACACGAAATTATCTACCTTACACAACAGAACAATGAGTTTTTTATGTTTTTCATATGCGTAGATTTTCAGTAAAAACAGGGAGCTTTCCGTAAAAAGGAAATTTTTGAGACTCAGTGGAATCTTATTTACCCCCTCCTGTACCATATGCTCGGTGGGGGTTTGTAACTTGGGTGTGCCAGAAATCGAACGATCGAGGAGCAATGCCCTTTTTTTTTTCCCCTTCCCCCCCCTCCCTTTTTTCTTTGCTTTTTTTCCTGGCCCTTTTTTACTCCACCATACCTCTTCCCTTTTCCCCCCCTCCATTTTCACGTTTTTCCCTTTTTTCCCTAGCACTTAGATCCTGTTTTTTCACGCCGTTTTTTTTTTTTTTACTTTTTTTTTTTTTTTTTTCCCCTTTTTTTGTTTTTTTCCCTCTTTTTTCACTCTTGCTTCACTTTTTTTTTTTCATTTGAGACTTTTTCCGTTTTCCCTTCCCCTTTTTTGCTTCCCCCCCCCCCCCTGAACCCCCCTTTCTCCTCACTCTCTTTCCTTTCCCTTTCCCCCCCCTTTCTTTTTCCTTCTCCCCCCCCTACTTTTATCTTTTTTTTTTTTTTTTTTTCGCCCGAGAGAATCGACTGAAAATAGCGAAGAGGCGTTAATAGCGGATGCAGAATGGACACAGATATGTTTGTTGATATCAGAGTCTTATCTTCTATTACGCGGAACAAGTGTGTAAAAAATGACAAGAGTATCTTGTACCCGGTGTTCCGGGTGAATTCGGTTCAACTCCCCAAACCCCCCCGTTGGGCAACGTCACAGTGTTGCCAAGTCCGCGGTTTCCAGCTGGTAGTGGAGTAGCAATTGAGCGGGGTTGTTTTATATCACGAGCGGCAACCCTGTATTACTTGCCGTAATGACCATCATGATTTATGATTTTGCCCGGCTACGCAAGTTTTATGATCGTGTGTGTGCGCTTTTCGACCGCCGTTTGGCGTGTGTGGCAAGCCATGTTCATTTTCACATTGTTTGAATGTTATTTGTATGATATTGTTATAAAATGTAAATTTATGTATTAATGTCATGAGTCCCTGCCTTCAATCGCCAACATAGAGTCAGTTTATTTCCTGTTCTAATTCTAACTTTTGCTGTTCATCCGAAGTGTAATCCCAAATACAGTACAAATTCAGCACCAGTTCACCCTTTATTCCTTCGTCAGAGGCCCACAGTCTTTTGCTCAGGACCCACACATTCCATTGAGGTTATGTTGTGATTGTGTTTGTGCCTACCTATGTGTGTTTCTGTCAACCAACTAACGCCTTGTCGAAATAATAACTTAAAATAAACTATAATGCACAACCCGCCCGACATTACGTCTCTCTTATCTTTATTTTAGGTAAATAAGAAGTGATGGTCCTGAGTGGTTTAAACTGTCTTAATTAGTATAAACACCCCCTTGTTTTACCCTCCCCCCTGCAGAAACAACTTCTACAGGTAACACCCCACACAGGGGGAACAGCTCTTAAAGATACATCAAAAGATTTTTTACACTAAGATACCCTTTTTTTTCTTTTACAAAACTACACAATTTCAAGACGTTCTGTCCCCCCTTCCCCCCCTCTCCCCCCCCCCCCCCCCCCCCTTTTTTTTCCCCCCCCCCCCCCCGGTCTTTTATTTTTGAAGCGTAACCCGTGAGGTCACAGTCAACACACACGGGAAATCACAAAAAAAAAAAAAAATCAATCACTTTTTAAAAATACAATAGTACAATACAGAAAACAGAAAAGCAATTTTTAAACCATACAAACTACACATCAATCTTCGCAACACTACAAAAAACAATCACAGGGCAATTTTGACACACCCCCCACCAAGCACAAACTATTTACCCAATTTTTATAATATACTGACCGATAATACACCAGGTGGGCAATAATATTCTTTATTCATGGTGATCCCGCACCCCGTCACATCCATACTTAGGCATCTGAAAAGATCCTACACCATGTTACCCACCCATAACAACTTACCTTGTCTCCTAAAATTAGATTAAAAGTAATCGGTGTATTTTTAAAATTATGAAGTAGCAAAGGACACAAACAGTGTACGAATCTTTCCTCTCGTTTCGTTTCATTAAACAAAAATTAAAATAAAAAGTCCAAACAAGCAGGTGCGTCTGAATATGCTTGCCTTGTGTCGGCTGTTAGTACTACATAATGCAGAGATCGTTTAAACAGGGGAGAATTCACCGGAACCAACTTGCCTCGTTTTTTCTTTTGATTGATGGGTGTTTTCCTGGTGCGATTTATACCCAGAAATAGGTGCATTACTGCTGCCTACCGGACTGGAGCGTGGAAGAGTAGCTTGTAAGCAGGCAAGAAATAATCCTCTCTTAACCCTGACACTTCAGACATTAAAGGGTTAGTTCACCCAAAAAAATTTAATTCTGTCATAATTTACTCACCCTCTTGTCATTCCAAACCTGTAAGGCCTTCATTAATCTTCGGAACACAGATTAAGATATTTTTGATTAATTCTGAGAGCTCTGTGACCCTCCCATGGACAGCAATGTAATTACCACGATCAAGGGGTAGAAACGTAGCTGCGCCACACAAAACAGCATACGCTGTTTACATACGTGATACTCTCCAAAATAGTGCTCTAGGGTGACGCGGAGGAGACAAATTTTTGAATAAAGTCTTTTTTTTTCTTTTGCGCACAAAAAAGTAATCCTCCTGTAGCGTCAGGGTCTCTGGCGTCTGGTGTTCTTCCCCTCTCCTCCAGAGGGCCATCTCCCGGACTCCATTCCAAAACCCATTTAAACCCTGTTCACTTCATTACACGAATTCCCCAAACTCCACACACCTGTCAGTTATTACACCCTCAGCTGTTCCCCATTGTCACAGACTACATACTATCCTCTCACTCACCACTCTGCCTGGCTGTATTGTAAATGTATTGGTATTTGTCGTCCCTAGATCTGTTTTGTTTTGCCTTGTTGGCCTTTCTGTTAAATAAAGAAGTTTTCACCTGCATTTGGACCCAGACCCTATTTTGCCACCGTTCCCGGTACCGCCCCGTGACCGTAGAGTCGCTTCATAATACAGTTTACCTGAATGTCACCTGGATTCATTTACGCGGTCCCTTTGCTACGTTTCTACACCTTGATCCTGGTAATTACATTTGTCTGGGAGGGCAGACAGGGCCGGAGTGGGACTCCTTTTCAGCCCTGGAGTTTCATGCCTCAGACAGCCCACTTGTTTGTTTGTTTGTTTTACTGGCTTTTCAGTGCCGCCTTTGTTGTGATTTCTATTATGCATTTTTTTATCTATAATTTTTTACTCGCATATCTCCAACAATGACTTTTTTTTTGAGCAAGGTTCAGGGGAGTCAAAAGATAATTACGTCACCATTGCCAATTAACATAAGAAATGGAAAATAAGGAACAATTGTGATTCTTTATCTTATTCTTTAAGAAAATAGTGTTTATTCTTCAAGAAAATAAGGGACAGAATAAGGGACTCTTCCGAAGGTGAACGGAGGTCTTACGGGTTGGAAACGACGTGAGGATGAAGTACTTAATGACAGAATTTCATTTTGGGTAAACTTGTCCCTTTAATTAAACTGCAAATGTCCAAGGCCGACCCATATATATTATAAGCACAAAGCATAAAGACATAGAACGGCGAAGGAAATTCGAGGTCGAAGTCTAGTGGAATACTCTTTGAACTATTTGCAAATAATATTTTAAAATATGCCCACAGTACAATATGTCGGTATATATATATTGTACAATATGTCGAAAACGCTAAAGTTTTCTTGCTTTGGCACATTCAATTACATGAATCACGTAAATACCATATTTTCTATTAAAAAAGCCCATATATTTGAGAAAAAAACTTGAGTAGTTTGCCTCACTGGATATTACAGTCAGTCATGTAGCTAACATTTTCCCTGCTGAAAAAAAACCCCATCACAGAATTTGAAATGGTTTTACTGGTTATGATGGGAACTGTACTGGTTTCAATGGAAACTGTAATCGTCCATGTTGGTCTCTACTGGTAATTTGTTGCCTTCTATTGGTGATTTGTTAAAACCACTAAATCCTAATGAAACGTCCCAAAACACACTACAGGAAACCATTTTTAATGGTTAAAAGTTGTAATGTTTGTAATGGTATTTGTAGTGGAGCCCATTAAAGTTTCTGTGATGGTTTCTATTATGTTGTTGTTGTTGTTTCAGCAGGGTTTACCTTGCTTTTGCCTTGCTCTCTTTCAGCCTTAAAGCTTATGCTTCAGGCTGTGCCTCTGTGAATGGTAAACCCTGCGTACTTTGATTGGCCATATCAGTCATTTTGACATTGATGAGCACCGTCAGACCATTGAGGCATAATGTAACCTTTAAAGGGGTCACGGATGCCCATTTTCCACAAGTTGATATAATATTTAGGCCTTAAGTAACAAAAAGTCTTGGTTATGTCGTTTGCTCATGAGAGTGGTTGGAGCTAAAGACAGAGATTGTCTTTATTTTCTGTTATCTTACCATTGGAAAAAGCGTAAAGGCTAACTTGAATCACATGAAGCACCTCAACCAATCATATAATGGCAGTGTCGTCATTGGCTGGCTTTCACAGTTCTAGAGTCAGTTACAGTTTACGTTGCAGAGTAAAAAAAAAGAGCGTAATTTGCTGGTTACTGCAATAAGATTAGGTTTTATTCTATTCATTAAAATAACAGCATGATTGGGCGTACATAACACTGATACTAGTCACTAAAAGGGCAAAGTATCAATATTTTTAGACAATACACCACAGTACATATCTTTTATTACATAGTAATTGCAACAATTTAAATTTTATTACATTGTAATGCTGGTATACTGGATAAATACGTCTACCGTCACAATATTCCCTACTCTGCCTTCTCTTAAAGGGGTCCTATTATGCTCTTTTACAAAGTCTTGATTTTGTTTTGGGGGTGTACTAGAACATGCTCTCATGCTTGGTGGTTCGAAAATCGCATTATTTTTCACATAATTTACATGATTAAAATACCTCTCTCCCCATCCTGGCACAAACAGCTCGATTAGTTCCGGATTTGATGAAGGTCCGCCTTCCGAAAACAAAATGTGTTGTGATTGGTTAGCTGTCCCAGGGCGTTGTGATTGGCGAACAGCTTAGACGGTGTTTCAGTACTGCCACGCCCCTTGCTCCGTCTTTCAAACAAAAGCTTTTGGCGAATCCGGCACTGTACTCCCTCATGTTGTGGAAGCTGTCCTCAGTAAAATGCGCAGCACATAATAGCAAATTGGGGTTATAATGCTCAGGGACAGAGTTAAAAAAATAAATTGCAACCACAGTTTCCTGACATCATCCGCTTTCGGAAACCCAAACAAAGACGTTTGGGCACGGAGGTGAAAAAAAAAACAGCGTTTCAGATGGTCGCGCACCGGACGAGAAGCGCAGCGTCGCACCACGTCTTTAAAATTCAAACACATTATTTTCTATGAGTGTAGGCACACGGCGCCGTTCGGCGTCTGTCCGCGGCGCCCAGCTACGTCGTGTTATACTTGTAAGAATTGTTCTAGACATGCTGAAAATTTGACGCTACAGCACAGCAGCTCTTCTTCTTGGTTTTCTCTGATGCACTAACTCTGCAGCAGCACTTCTTCATCGTCGTCTTGTCTGATGCACTAACTCAACCAAGCGTTCTAACCACAACATCGCCCCTCCCCACCCCCCAACCATTAAAATTTCTGTAGGCGGGAATTATTTTAATTATATTCTAATGGACCGCTTTGTGATATCACAAAACCCGGGAAAACAAATTGCTGTAGTCCCACGAGACGTCGTTGTAGTTCTTGAAAAGGGCATTTTTAAAAAACGAACCCCCAAATATCCCCTTGGAGGTGGACTTTGAGATGTGTAACCGTTCTAGATTTGTAATGCCCAAACACACATCACCTGACTAAAATTAAAAAGTGAAAAAAGCATATAGGACACCCTTAAAAAATAAAAAATTTATCAAGGTAAAATACATATAGTTCCCAACAAAAGTATTATTTAGTTTAAAACATGTTGAAGATTAGCGAACAGGTTATCGATTCATTAAATGAAAAGCTATTTGCTCACAAAAGCTGTTTATTCAGCGTAGCGAAGTCTCTCCTCCACTGACATCCATTAAAAAATGTTTTTAAAAAATGCAGCATGGTGCTCTTTGCTTGCTGCAACTCTCTGATTACTGGGATTGTCTGTACAGCATCATGTGTAATAATGTAGTTTTCAACACGAATTCCGCTTTTAAGCATGGTTATTTATTTATTTTTTTAATAATTCAAATGAACACAGATAGCTTCAACAAAATGCCTATACAACTGATTAAAAACCTCAGAGCTCACAACAGGTCTGTCTATAAAGGTTTATCAGTTATTAAAAATCTATTTCCTTATGGAAAATGAATGGAGCTTTTACTTCTGGAATCCGACTGTTGTACTCTATTCTTTGAAATGGTTTCTTATTCGTAGACTATATTTTCATATGATGTCATAAATTCTTTGAGCACTTTTACAGAAAATGAATTAGTTTAACTGTTGAATGCGGTGCACTGTTTGCTCAAATACAATAAAAACAAACAAAAGCATTTACACCGCGAGCAACACGCACTGACAAAGCGACATGATCTCATTCAGTTGGGGATTTCTGACAACACAAGTGACATTGACCTTTGGTAACAGGATGTAGCTGTGTACAGCAACGTGATAAAGTTAAGATAGCCTATGTTTGTCTTATGTAAATGAAGAGCAATTGACAGTTGAATTATTACAAACATCTACTGAAATTGAGGAAGCAAAAAGAAGTAGTAGCATGTCTTAAAAATGCTAAAGAGGTATTAAACTAAGAAATAACTGAGAAATGATGCTCTTTTGCACGATAGTCAATCACTCAATAGTCAAACACATACAAAAGATACATTTTCAGTGTGTGTGTGTTTTTTTTTTTTTTAATTTATTATATTGGTGTTTCTGCCGGCGCAGTTGCAAGTAACTTTAGTGTGCCTGTATTTGCAACGCAGGAGGAATCTTCCACCATGTCTCTTTAAAAAACTTAGTTTCAGTTCAGCAATATTCTTATACATGGGCAGCCTCAGATAGTGTCTTCCCTTCTGTTAAATGTAAAAGTTAAATTACTCCTGTGCTTCATCTGTCCATGGAATATACAGTCAAACCAAAATGTATTCAGACACCTTCAACATTTCTCACGTTATCACAGTTTATTCGCTATAGTTTAGAAAATGGTAATACAATATGACAAGCAATCAAGAGTTAAACTGTCAGAACAAATTTATCTTGATAATGTCAGATAACTGTGATAGAAAGCTATAACAAAACATGATTCAGGTCAAAGGGTCAAATCACATTTGGGCCCTAATTTTACTGGTCGTCCACTGTATGAAGTATTTTTGAGTATAATATATCACAGTTTACTTTATTTTGCTATCCTCACTTACATAAATGAACTATAGTGTCCTGCACCCAGTAGTAAAAAATATCGAAAATTATATCTGGTGTCTGAATAATGTTTGGTTTGACTGGCTTCTTTTGTGGTGTCATCCCATGTTGATTTTGTTTAGAAATAACCAGTCTTTCACTGACACTTTAGCTTAACATTGAGCATTTGCCACTATTTCAGCACAAGAACATCAGCAGCGCTGAACTTTCTCCATGCATAGACAAAGCATTACAGTGGACTGATCAACATCAAGGCTTTAAGAGCAAGTTCTAGATTATTTCCATCTTTTTTAACTCCTGACTCCAGTTAACTTTTAGGTCATTATACTTTTTTCTATAATGTACTGTAAACAATGTGTTCAGTAAAGTCATTAAAACTTTTTAGAGTTTGATTTGAGCATGTATTTATTTGTTGTTGTGACTGCAGATTAGATTAAATTCTGTCACAAAGTTATGCTGAAATTTATAGAAGTAAATGAAGTTCCCATTCAGAGTTCCTTTCTTTAAAACATTGCCTTGCAATCTTTTTTTGTTTGAAAAAAAGACAAATAAGCTATAGTATTTGTTTCTAGACTAGATTAATAAATTAATTGAGTCATTACAAGAGTGAGACAGGTCATTATCATTAATGTGATGTTATGCAGCTCTATGAAAACACGAGAGACTGTGGTTTAGAAAAAACAGCGGACTAGAAGTACAACCCACAACAGACACATACTAACACAAACAGGAAAAGTTTTCATCTCAAGTAACTACAGAGTTCTCTATAGGACTTTAATACATTTCTCCTTTTCTGAACTGCTGAAGAAAATGTTTTGCTTGTTTGTTTTTTGCTGTTTGTGCTTTTGGCATCTGGTTGGTAAGTTTGAAATATTTTTATAGTTTTGATTGTACCAGAATCATAAATCAAACTAGCATTTCACTCTGAGATCTACTTTGCGTTTGGTCTCACATTCAGTGCCTTTTCTATTGACATCTTAAATGATGTGAGTGTTTGAGTGTTTGCAACATGTAGCAAATTATCTCAAAAGGGAAATATTTAATTAATTATAACTGGTTATAATTAATTATTAATATTTAGATCAGATCTAAGTTAATTAACTGTAGCAGAATCAATATTATAATTATTTGATCTGTCCGTCCACCGAGCAGACAATATAATCATTTATCAATTCAAGGAAAGATTATGCAGTACTAGCAGTAATTTAGCAAGATTCAACATTCAGTGACTCCGAATTGTGAGCAGCACACAGAGACAATCAATTGTGAATATAAGGGATTTAATAAATGAAACGTAGCTAACTATAACCTAAACTAAGCAAAACACACAAGCACACACACACACAAGGATATAGATATAAGATATTATTATGAGAATAATAGTATATATATATATATATATACAGAATGAAGCAAAGTAAGGAAAGGAGAGAGAAAAGTAAAAGAATGGCAGTATTTCAAATCAATTAACCACAACCTAATGAGAATCATCAAAGAATCAAAAATCACCTTTAAAAAAAGGGGCTCAAACTTAAACACGCATTTAACTAGTTGTAAATGGTTACTTGCATTGGCTTCGATTGCTGAACAAGACTCCTGATGCCCATTTGCATGTTTATGGCCGGTCTGGAGGATTGGTGCAGTTTTACCCAAAATATTGTACAAATAGTATGATGCATTTCACGAACACATAGTGTATGTACATCATTGTTTGAGGAATAAAGAGCAGATCATTTTGATACCAAGAAAGAAACATCTAGAAGATATTAAAAAAGAGATACATTAATACAGCTGAATATAAGCATTTAGAGTTTAACTAATACAAATAACGAGTGGTAACTAGGCTAATATAATAGGGAAACATACAAACAACACATGCATATACCAGATACAATTGTAACTGATTATAGTCTAAATAAAGAGAATGTCTTTATGTGTGTGTGTTATGTGTATGGTGAGCATGGGGGGTAGTTTGCTGGCCATCAGACATCTGGTGCCAGGTACTGAGGATGACTGTCTCCCGGGACACTGTAATGTGTTTGAAGTCGATGGGGAGACCAGGGAGTTGATCTGTTTAGCATCTTCTTGATAATGGGGGGAAAACCATTGACAATTTAGCACCCATATAACTAGAATATGGGGCCAGGTCTGTAATTTATATGCAAATGTCAAAAGGCTAAAAGGGGTCTCTAAAACATAAAACGCCAAAGATCATCCATGATTTTAAGCAGATGCCACAAATGGGACTGTAATACAATTCATTCAGATAATCTCGAGATTCTGTAAAACAAGTGTCTTACTTTGTTTGCTACTGAAATAACTAATCATTATTAATACCAGTCTGAAAGCAGATCATACTGTTGTGTTCTGATGAACACTGAAGGCTGTTAGCTGAAACATTTGTATTATTTTATACCCTTTTGTTTTTTAGATACAGTATCTTCTGACCAATATCTTGTAGAGTGCAGACTATTTTTTATTTTTTTGGATTTTGTTGAACATTAAATAATCTTGCGTTGATCAAATAACTGTGATAAATAAAACATGAATGAAATGACAACAGAAGAAGAACTAGATTGCTGTCATTTTAGAGTTTTAAAAAGTTGCCCCTTGTGAAAATAGAGCAATAAAACGGTGACATTGAGAGATCTGTGTTTTTTGTTCATAGATTTTTGGGGAACTATGACAAATGGTGTTCACACAGAACATAGATATAAGATCATGGCTGCTTAGGATCCTGTATATCTATGCAATGCTCTACATAAAACATCATATAGTATGTTGTTGTCACAATGCCCTGACCTAATGGTTAAAAGTTTTGTTTTCAGTAATTCTACTTGCCTAAAATCACCACCAGAGATACTGATGTCCAGTTAAATGTACACTGTAAACAAAATTCCATCAAATTTATGGTAAAAAAACGGCAGCTGTGGTTGCCGGAATTTTACCGTAAAAAATACGGTAGCAACATTTTAGGTTTTAACTTAAATTTACAGTTAAATACCGTAATTTCATTAACTGAAATAATGTTAATATACCATCTTATTGAAGTACTGAAATCTGTTTTGTACATACCTTTGTAATACACTGATAACCACCAAATGCAGGTGGTGATGAGAAAGTCACATCATGAACAAAAGCCATCTAAGCAGTTTTTATAACTAAACATATATAGAAGGTGCACAGTGTCATTCACACAAACACTAAACACCATCATGGTAACACACATGAAACTGATAATGCATTAAAATAATGCAATAAACATTCATTTAACAACATTAGGTGTAACATACAACCCTAATATACAAAACTGATAAGAAAAAACTAAGAAGAAACATAGTTATTTCAATAAAAAAACATCAAACTTGAAATGTAATGCAGGGAATTCTGGGAGTCAATTTACGGTTATTCACTGTAAATTATAGTCTTTTACACTTCCAAAAACGGTATACTACCGTAAAATTACATGTAATGTCCAATTCAGTTTTTCACCGTATATAGTAGGGGAATTTACCGTCAACCATTTAACGGGTTGTTACTGTAGCATTTTTACAGTTTTTTACAGTTAAATTCACGGTCATTTTTTACAGTGTACTCAAAACAGATCTGTCCCTGTGGTGTTTTGCTATGTAATGGCTGCTGCAGCTTTATTTCACTTCTGATGTTTAAGTTCAACAAGGGCTAGAGCTAAAGGTCCTTCACACACAGTCTGGCCTGAGCTCAACTAGACGAAAATAAGCTCAGATAGTCACCTTTTTTTAAAGGGTCTCACTTCACTGCAGTGTACAGAGTCTCACTTTAATGTCAAAGCCAAGAAAAAAGTTTGTGATCATTTCAAAACTACAAGCTTAAAGATTAAACCTAGTTAAGCTATTTATTTTTTCCTTTAACAAGAACTTTAATGTGTGACTGAGAAACTCTGTTTGTTCTCCAGTGTTTGCTGATCACAATGTAGTGAAGTCGGTGTCAGTGACGGAGGAAGATTCAGTCATTTTACAGACTTATCTTACTGAAATACAGACCACTGATTTGATAACATGGACATTTGGACATTCAACGACTAAAATAGCTGAGATCAATAGAGAGGATGGAATCTTCAAAACATATGACGATGTTCTTGATGGGAGATTCAGAGACAGACTGAAGCTGGATCATCAGACTGGATCTCTGACCATCACAAACACCAGAATCACAGACTCTGGACTTTATAAACTACAGATCCGCAGCAACAGAGGGAACTCGGACGAGACATTCAATGTTACTGTCTATGGTAAGTCAACAATTACAGGTGTGCTTGTTCTGTCTATATTATTTGCTAGAAAAACTAACATTGGGCTTTTTATCAGTGGCATAACTTTGATTTGGCATTCATTTCTAAAACATTTGATGGTCCTCTGTCCCTCACACAGCTTACAGGAATGCATATAAATACATAAGAATATAACATTGTAATTTTGGGTTTACATTTACAATTCCAAACTGGTGGTCTCTATGAAAAGTTCAATGTGTTTGTTGTCTGCCCTTATATACTACTATCCCTCAGGGAATTTCACAAAATACCTTATCCTATTTACTTTTAATAAAAAGTTGAATACTGTTAAGGCTAAATTTGGGTTAATTACATTCGCATAGCATTTTACACAATATCCATTGTTTCAAAGCAGCTTTACAGAAAGTCATATGAACGCGTACAATGTAATAAATGTTTGCAGTGTCTCAGACTCACACTTGAGTGGTCGAATATACTTCAGAGATGTAAATATTAATAGTTTTGTTTAATGTTTAAATCTATTTCTTATGGCAACCAACCCATAGAACTGTGGGACTCAGTTTTGCACAAACACTCAAAATTCCTTTAAAAAATATATAAAAGTTCAGTTTAACATATTTTAAAATAAGCAAGTATTTCTGTAAGTTGTGCAGTGTTAGAATTAATTTATTATACAATGTATTATATGAAGTTCATAACTTTAAGATTTAAAGAAGTGTTACAATTTATAGCAACACATGAGCTATAAATACAAAATAGTTGAGCATCATAAAGGAAGAACTGACCCTAGAGACAGATTACTGAACAATATATCAAGAAGCATTACAAGAAGTCAGCAATGTCTTGTCAATTACTCCCTAAATTATTCTCTCATGTGTTCAGCTCGTCTGCCTGTTCCTGTCATCAGCAGTAACTCTACACACTGTTCTTCATCATCATCATCACAGCAGAATTGTTCAGTGGTGTGTTCAGTGGTGAATGTGGGTCATGTGACTCTCTCCTGGTACAAAGGAAACAGTTCATTGTCCAGCATCAGTGTGTCTGATCTCAGCATCAGTCTCTCTCTACCTCTGGAGGTGGAATATCAGGATAACAACACCTACAGCTGTGTGCTCAACAATCCCATCAGCAACCAGACTCAACATCTGGACATCAGTCAACTCTGTCAGCCATGTTCAGGTATATGAATGCTAAAATATCTTGTGACTGTAAAAGCTTCATCTGAAGTAGCATATACATTACAAACTCAGCTGTGTGCTGCTCTTTATAGTGTTTATCATAGATCAGACATATTTACTCTTTCTCTTTAGCCGTTGCAACACCAGGTCCACAGTCTACTTCAAACTCTACTTCACATCCTCCAGACTCAGTTTCTCTGATAGTGTTGATCTCTGCTGCTGCTGCTGGATCTCTGTTGATTGTAGCAGCAGTCGGGATCTACTGGATCTACAAGAAACACAGAAAAACAGACCAAGAAGGTAAGAGTTTCCTATTGCTGACACATCTGTAAAAGTATTAAAATAATAATAAAACAATAAAAAATAAATCAAGGTATCTTTCGTTTGTTAAGAGACAACACATATAAGATTTCATTTTTTTGTTGTTTTTGTGTTGATTTAATGATTATTGTAGGAACAGATCAGACTCGTAATGAAGAGATCACTTACGCTGATCCGACATTCTACAAACAAAAAGCACAGAAACCGGTAAGAGAATTTATAACTGTGTCATTAATGCATATTTATTAAATCAGATGTTTATGTCCCATAACCATCCATCCCTTTTTCCTTCTGTTATTCTTATAATAGAAAACAATGATAATAATTCAAATAATTAATAACAATAATAATTATTATTATACCTATTATTAGATTTATTATAAAAACATATAATATATATTTTTGTAGTAGCATACTATTTGTTTAAATAGTACATAACAGTAATATTCATAATTATGAATGATTTTTATTATTAAGTAAATAATTTATTACATATGAATTAAGTATTTACTTAATAATACATTTGAAACTAATGCACATAATACATAATAATCTAAATTTATTGCGACACGTCCTACAAGAAACCCATTGTGATTCTGGGGAACTTACTTAATTACTTACTTCTGGCGAAATTACTTCATACATCCACTGAAAATGTCTCAACAGTATAAATGTCAATCAGGAAAAGATGACGTTAGTTCTAAAAAAAAAGATTTTTTTCCTTTTTGGGGAAAGCAAAGAATAGTTTTACATGAAAACGAAGTCAATGGAACTCAGTACTGGTTACAAACAAAAAAAAGGAGATACTGGTTTAAAGGGGTAATAGATTGCTGCTAAAAGAAAGTTTGGTGTAATGAAATGGGTTATGCAGTGCGTTGTTGAGTGATTGGCCCCGAATACCTCAAGCGTGTGACAGAAATGTTACGCCCCTTGCCATATTGTGATGATGCCCTGTCAGGCAGGAGCGATGATTCAAAAACATGAAAACCCATTATAAACGAGGCATTCGTTGCATCCAGTGACATACTTATGGATTATAATGACTTATACCGTCTTATTACGCGTTGCATCGCGCCGCGTAAAAATAAAACCATGTCTGCATTTGTGATCGGAGAAGTGACAAACAACAAGCCCTACTCTACACTGAGTTTATCGATTACATTGTTATGCCAGTAGGTAGCGAAAATGGGCTGTTAAAATGTATTTGTCTTTGAATCACAAGAGATTCGTTCAAGAACGCTGATTCATCCAGTAATGAAACAAGTACATCTTGAGGGAGTCATTTAATCATTAATTCATAAACTACATGTGATTTTGTTTAGTTGACTAATGTTTTTTCTTCAGAATCATGAGAGGAACCACACCTTCCTTGGGGGAAAAAAAAAAAAAAAAAAAATCTAAATTTATACAGAATTCATGCAGTTCTATTTTGCCACACAAAGCTCTTAACGAGTAGTTTTATGTACGCCTGTTGATTTTTGTTCAGGGTATTCAGCTCTGATAAATGGTTTGCAAAAAAGAGACACCGGATAAATGTCTGATATTATTATTTAATCACATTGGAATCGAAACTGGGAATTGAAAAGAATCGGAATCGATGAGCAGAATCGGAATCGGAATTGATAAAATTCAAATGATACCCAACCCTAGTTCTGGATCGGAGATAGACGTTCTCCAGACACTGGATGATAGCTTCTCTCCAGCTTAGTCTGGTGGTGTCTGGGAGGTCGACGGGCCGATAGTGATCAGTTCCGATCCAGAACAGTGAGTTCAGCGCTGCTTCGTTGAACGCTGTTAAAACGGCGAGCTGGCTGAACTCAACCGCATACTCCAAAAGGGAAAGGTCCTTGCGGGCGGTGAACTTGGCAGCGAGGGGATCCATGAGGAACTACGGGAACAAAAAACACTGAATAAAACGAGGAGGGGGGGGGGGAGGAACACAAAACGGAGGGGGAACACGAAGTAATACTGTGTGTTGGTCGGGTCTTCTGTCACGGTTCTACTACTGTGCTGGAGCGAGGAACAAGGAACACGGAGAACGCAGGAGAATTGCGATACACAGACTTTAATCTTTTTACACAAAGCAGGCAGGAACACACGTAGCACATCATTGATGAACAATACCAGACACTGGACATGGAAAAACACAGGGCTTAGGAAACAAGAAACTAATTGGGACACACCTGAAATCAATTAACATAATTGACACGAGGGAGAAACTAGGTCATGGGCAGAACATG
The DNA here is from genome assembly GCA_018155175.1 of Sinocyclocheilus anophthalmus. NCBI lineage: Eukaryota > Metazoa > Chordata > Actinopteri > Cypriniformes > Cyprinidae > Sinocyclocheilus > Sinocyclocheilus anophthalmus. The sequence goes on from JADLZN010005948.1 coordinate 35,974, forward strand.
GGGAGAAAAACACAAGACACGGGAACACAGGACTGACAAAAACATGGCTATGAGACCCAATTCTTTTACAACACTAAGCATGGTTTAACCATGGTATTAAAACTGCGGTTATACAAATAGTAATCAATACACCAAAAAAAAAACATGGTGACTACGCTTTGACTATAATAAAACCATGGCTAATATTCATAAAGGATATGCATTCATATAATTTTTTTTTTTAAGGCGAGACACTTATTAACTAATAAGTTAATAAGCTAATTTTTAATAAGAAAATTAACTAATAGTCATTGCCTTACTTACCTAGCTGATTGATTACATTGATAATTGCAAACGTTTTTTTGTATTACAAGTTTTCTTAAAATGTTATGTTTAATTATGCAAATGAGGCATTTTTTTGAATATTGACCTAAAATTATGCTATATTTCTCGTCAAAAATCTAAAAACAAACACTGATGGTGTGTGTAAGTGCTACTGAAGTGGAGATTTATGGCTCATTGTAGGAGAAAAAACTAATTTTGAGAAAACGGCCTTTAAAAATATGTATTGTAATCTATTGACACAAATAGATAAAGAGCTATAAAAGAAACACTTAACAGTGTCTTTAGGAAGTTTTCTTTCCACTAGTCTAAAATCAACCACCATTACATATTGCCAATTCAACCACGTTAACAGTTTTTTGATCATACCGCCCAGCACAACTTAGCCTCCTGAAGACTAGCACACCAAATGTTTGATATGTTAGCAAACAATGCACTTTTTTGCAAAAAGGTTTGCAATGCAACTGTTTTTTTTTTTTTTTAAATGAACAGATCTGACATGTGTATCTTGCTATCTTTGTGTCTTTCAGGGAGTCAAACAGGAGGATGAGGTGGTGTATGCAGACGTTGTCACGAAAAGTTGATCAAATTCCTCATTAATGTTGCAATCACAGTCAGTACAGTTTACATGCATGCTAGAAAAACAGACGATCATAAAGCTGTCTTTCTGCCAATTTTCTTTTCAATGTTTTCACATGCAGCAGCGTTACTATGTTAGTGTTCAGCTGAAACTCATCTAAAATGTGTTATGTAAGTTAAATTTTGGGATAAAATCAGTTAAATATTTACTTACACTTATATTCTATGCGACTGTATAATGTTTTTGAATATGTTTTTAGAAAAAGATTTTACAGATTTCTGTGTTTTCACTGTTATATGCTTGGGGGCGCTATTACATTACTTCTGAATGAGACCAGAATCTCCCGATCAAAAACACAGGCGAGGAAGACACACAAACAAGCGATCTAATATGTAAGCATATGCATATAAAAAATAATACGATTATAATAATAAACAGCATATAAATCAAAACTGCCTAATGTTAACGAAATGTCAATCCAGGAAGTGCTAAAGGACATGCAAGATTTGGGGGTGCTGATGGAAGCGATCTACAGCATCTATGCTTTGATCAATCCATTGAATATAATCCAGATGTACTCTTTGATAAAAACACGATTTTCTTTTTGCTCAAAATATTCTGGGGGCCACGAAAATGTTGCAGACATATTCAAAAAACACTGCAGGTGGCTGGCAACTTTTTAAAAAAAATGCTGGTGGGGAAAGAGTTAATCATTTAATTTGTCAATTATAGATTTCACATGCTAAAATACTAATGAAGCGTGATTAAAAAATGTGTATAAAACAGATAATTCCGGTCCTTGATCCTGATTGGTTGAGCCGCGTTCGAATCTGTTGTAAATTATTCTACAAATATACACCTTTGTTTACGTCTGTGTGTTGCTCGGCAACCACTCTGCTTTGCATCGTGCCTAACAACGCCCCTTAGCTGTTATAAATTCACTGTAAACCAAGGCTTCTTGGTGCTTATTGCTTTAATACATGTGTACATATGTAAACATGAATTAGTTACATTGGCAAATGAATGACGATATAATGCAGCGTTGTTCGCACCCTTCATGCTTACTGTTTACCAAGATGATGTCCATTATTCTGAGGGTGTAAATGCAAATTAAAAATACACAAACATCAATAATACAGTCTGCAGAATGATGATTTTGTCACAAATATTATCAGCAAACAGATGATTTTGGTGTTTTTATTACCGTGTGTAATGAATGTTCAATGAATGCATTTGACACTTGAGCAGCTGCAGTCAAAATAAAACCTGCTGTGGTTGGATTTCTTTGGCTTTGGAAAGAAAAGGGGTTTCATCTTCTGGTGGACAAACAACTTATGCATGCAAAAACTTATGCAAAAAAGGGGGGGGTGTGGTGTGAGTGAAGAGTATATGTTTAAATGCACTTCCGCAATTTAACTTCCTTGTTTTTAATCTGAAATAAACTACTGAATCTATAAATGCAGATGCTTAAAAAAAACAATTATGTCAAATCAAGCCGTTATATTAGATAAAATATGAAAAGAGCCATATGTAAGTGAAATATTAAGAATGATATTCTATGGCATATGCATCTGTCTCTCTCTAAATAGATCAGCAGTGTTAGTCTCAGTAGTTATTTTCAAAACTAGTTAGTCTAACTAGCTAAAAATATTTTCTGAAGAACTTTTTACCTTTCAAAATCAAGGACAAAAACAAAATTGTTTTAAGAACAAATGTAACACCTGACTCACTGCAAGTTGTAAAACTTTATGGTATGCTATATTTTTTTTAAACCACTACTATTAATATAACATGAGTTACACACAACCTCATGAGTCCATCAGACACACGTAATTTTAGCCTTATGAAAAAAGGACTGCATTATTGAATCGCCATAAATGGAAAGTAGTGCTTTTTGTCTGCAAAAATGGTATAATTACAGCATCTTTGCTAGCAAGCATGTCCTGATTTTGCTGAGTTAGATGTGTTCCTAGGTCAACATATTTCATTGACCCTGGAACAACATTTTAATCCAAAAATGTAGTCTTGACCATATCCCAACACCTAAACCTAACCCTAACCATGAGTAATCCCTAAAATCAGAGGAAATTATAGGTGAAAGACATTGAAGTACAAGCACCAAACACTGATTGTAAGCCTAAACTTCACAAAAACTATAAACTGGTTCTTCAAATCTGATTGGTTAATCACAATGTTGTTCCAGGGTCAACAAAGATGTTGCTCCAGGAACGTTGCACTTGGTAAAATCAGGTCCTGCTTGCTAACAAGGCCATGCTAACCCTGATATAATACCTGGGTACGTATAGACTGTAAAAAAGATGGCCGACTCATCTCCAATTCGTTTGCACTATAGAAAAGTGCAGCCAGCTTCTCAGTAGGCCGCTGGCCACTTGAGTAATGCGTCCTTTGGAGCCTGAGTCTGCGCAGTAGTGATTTGTTTGGAGCCTGAGTCTGCGCAGTAGTGATTTGTTTGGAGCCTGAGTCTGCGCAGTAGTGATTTGTTTGGAGCCTGAGTCTGCGCAGTAGAGATTCGTTTGTAGCCCGAGTCTGCGCAGTAGAGATTCATTTGAAGCCAGAGTCTGCGCAGTATAATGATTCGTTTGGAGCCCGAGTCTGCGCAGAAGAGATTCATTTGGAGCCCGAGTCTGAGCATTAGAGATTCGTTTGGAGCCCGAGTCTGAGCAGTAGAGATTCGTTTGGCGGCTCCGAGTCTGCGCAGTAGTGATTCATTTGGAGCTTGAGTCTGCGCAGTAGTGATTCGTTTGGAGCCAGAGTCTGCGCCGTAGAGATTCGTTTGGAGCCAGAGTCTGCGCAGTAGAGATTCGTTTGGAGCCCGAGTCTGCGCAGAAGAGATTCGTTTGGAGCCCGAGTCTGCGCAGAAGAGATTCATTTGAAGCCCGAGTCTGCGCAGTAGGAGATTCGTTTGGAGCTAGAGTCTGCGCAGTAGAGATTCGTTTGGAGCTAGAGTCTGCGCAGTAGAGATTCGTTTGGAGCCAGAGTCTACGCAGTAGAGATGGTTTGGAGGTAGAGTCTGTGCAGTAGTGATTCATTTGGAGCCCGACTCTGCGCAGTAGAGATTAGTTTGGAGTCAGAGTCTGCGCAGTAGAGATTAGTTTAGAGCCAGAGTGTGCGCAGTAGAGATTAGTTTAGAGCCAGAGTGTGCGCAGTAGAGATTCGTTTGGAGCCCGCGTCTGCGCAGTAGCGAGTCTTTGTGCCCTGATTCTGCGCAGTAGAGATTTTCGTTTGGAGCCCGAGTCTGTGCGGTAGAGATTCGTTTGGAGCCAGAGTCTGTGCTGTAGAGATTCGTTTGGAGCCAGAGTCTGTGCTGTAGAGATTCGTTTGGAGCCAGAGTCGTGAGTAGTGTCGTGAGGTGGAGCCGCGGTATCAAACTCCCGCAGACCAAATCAACCATAACGACACGCCCCGTTTATATAGCATCAAATTACTATCTAAAATCAAACTTATCACAAAAACGAACAACTGAACATATATCAGCGTGATAACAAATACCTTAAATGACCAAAACCATCTTTACGGAAAATTGTATTGGAAGTGTAATTTATTTTTTTATTTTGACTCAAGTCCCATTAGTTTACATGGAGAGGGAGGGGTTTATGACCTGTACTGCAGCCAGCCACCAGGGGGTGATCCAAGAGCCCGCACTAGGTCACTTTTCAGGAACATTGTGAGGACCCAACAGGAGGGGGGGAGCGCACGGGTTCGACGCGGCCCCCTTTTAGACCAGCACTCTCTAGTTCACAACACGAATCAACTCGAACTGGCCGTTCATATCTCACAATATATACCATGAAAAGTTTCCTCCAGTGCGAAAGCGATAATCACCTACAAACTAGAGAAATTGGTTCTGCGCTTCGCAAACTCTACGAATTGAGTAACTAAATGTATTCAAGAATTAAAAAAAACTATTCGTTACATCAAACAATGTTTGGTTTTGGGGGTAAGCAATGTTGTTGCGAGCAGCTATCTTAAGAAAAAAGTCGCTTTAACCCCAAAACTATTTCAGAGAAAAAAAAATCTTACGGTTGTGTCAAACTCTGGACACATACTTGTGAGCGACTGGTGAAGATCTGCACCTGGTCCTCTAAAACGTCCACTTGCCATGTGGTCTGAAAGATTTTCAGTACTTTACCTAGGCTACTACCAGTGATGTGCCATGTGCGCTTTTGAAACACTGCTTCGTGAAGCTTCTAAACCTTTGCGAATCATTTGTTTCGAATCAGTGAGCGCGTATCATACTGCAAAAGTCAGTAAACGAGGCTTTTAAAAACATTGCATGTTTAGTCCTATAATGGTAGGGTGATATCAGGCAAATTGGACCATCAGGTAAAATGGGCCATTTAAGGTTTGAGTGTCTTATCTCTTTAAAAGTTAACAGCCAATGACTGCAAAGAATTTCAAACTGTGAAAACAAATGATTTTATTGGTCTGAGGTTGCTCAGGGGTGAGGGGCAATGCCTCATTTTGAGACCACGCCAGAAAAAAGCAAGATGAGTGGCCTGACATATCTAATCTTACTTCTCAATAATAAGGTTGATAAATCAATAAAAAACAAATGCACATTTAGAAATAATGATTCATAACACATGTCTTGATGGCCTCTGTGAGATAAACTGCTGATTTTGCTAAATAATCCAGATTTTTATATATAAAATAAATTTTTAGTTACTGGCCCAATTTACCTGAATGTGTTAAGATAAAATGAGCCATTAATTTCTGTTAAAATGGGCCACCTTCTGAGTTGAGTTTAAACAGAAATTCTGGTGGTTTGTCTTATTAAAAATTATTTATATTATTAATATATTGTATTGTAGAGAGTTGTATTGCATTGAATTTGTGACATACCTTGATGTGTGTTTATGTGTGCTCGACTATGTTTGTGTGTGCATGTTAGTGAGGCATGTGTATGTGTACATGCAAACATAGTTGTGCACACATGGGCACAGACTCACTGAAAAGAGAAAGGGTGAAAGAGACATTTTGATAAGTGATAGGTATTGAAGTAAAGTAGCCAAAACGAAAGAGGCCCATGAGAAAAAGAGCCAAGCCACCTTCATGAGTCAGGAACACCTTGACTACATAAACACAAAGACAAAAAAGCAACAGAAGGGAAAGCAACCAAGCGGGAAAAGCAAGGTAAAAAGAACTACAGAGAAGAGAAAGATCCCTGCAAGCTTTGCCATTCCCTCTACGGCGACCCCAGTGATCCAAAGGCTACTGAGGACTGGGTGTGCTGTGAGCACTAGTGCCTGGTTTCATGTGGTGAAGAGAATGGCATTTTTGATGACGACGGCTTTATTTGTCACGACTTGTTTTTTGGAAAAACCCCCGATCCTCCCCACACGCACCACACACACACACACATCACACACCACACACACTCACACACACACTAGTGTTCATGGTTATGTTACATTTTTTTCAATGAAATTATGTTTTATTGATGAATTGATTGAAGGTTTGAAGTGTCCTACCTCCTCCTCTTTGACATTCTTTGCAGTCATTGGCTGTTAACTTTTAAACTGTGCCAAACTACTTGTTAGTGGTCCATTTTTCATGAAATTCGGGGGGGGGGCGGGGGGGGGATGGGAGGGGGGGGTAAAGTGTTTTATTGATGAAATTGATTGAAATTGATGATTTAATGTAATTCAAATTGATGTTTCAATGTAATTTAAATACAATGTTTGAGGACACTGTGTGATATATTACAGGTAAGGGATAAATGTGTTTTATCAGAAATGTCTTTATTTCACTTTGCAGTTTGACTGGCCCATTTTTGCTGATCAGCCAGCCCATTTTACCTGAACACCGCTATCTCAAAAAATGTGGGGCAGCTAATGTTTCAAAACCTGTAGGGCCTGAACAATTATATTTTATTACATCGATTCAACACAAAAACATTAAAAACCGTCCTTATTAATCATAAGAACACCGTTATATATAATCATTTTTCTCTGAGGGGAAAAAAAATGGAATTTTAATTTCCAAAAGTGTCTGTTGTACTCTGTACCAGTAACAGTTTCAAAATGATCTAGCAGGTTCAGACTAGTACAGAGATGTATGTGAAGCAATATTACAAGGATGATATCATTACAAAAAAAATAAAAATTCAGTCTTTGAAGTGTAATGAAAGTCTTTAACAATAAATATTACATAGTGAATGTGTGCTACCTGGTGGTGCTTTTCCAGAGGCATCAGAGATATGAGCGACCTCCATCTGTTTAGACCATCTCAAACTTCAAATAAAACAGCTGAAGACACACCAAAAAAAAACTTAACTAAATCACAAGCAAATAATTCAAGGACATTATTACAAAAATAATGTCCTTATAAAGGAATAGTTCACCAGAAAAAAAGGAAAAAATAACATTTTGTCATAATTTACTCTCTAGTTTCAAACTCATCTTCAGAACACAAATTTAAACACTTTTAATGAAACCTGAGAGGTTTCTACACGTCACTGAAAGTCCACACAACCAAAACTTTGGCTTTGATGCAAAAACATAAAGCCATTCAAATTGATCCATATAGCCTAAATTGAGTGGTTTAATCCGAAATGAAACCTTACCATCAATAAAGCAATCATAGGTTGATTCACAATTGATTCAAATAGATTAATTTTACAACACCTTTATGACCATTTTAAGTTGTTTTGGTTACTTGAACTTTCAATGGAGGGACAGAAACCTTTCAGGCATCAGTAAAAATGTGTTTTTAGGAGATAAAAGTTGCACGAGTTTGTAATAACATTAGGGTGAGTAAATAATGAAAGAATCCATTTTGTAGGATTCTTCAGTGGCTTTGATAGGACCAAGACAAATAAGATGGAAAATGAGAGAGGTACACAAAAAAGTACACAAACCTGCAGTATCATTACTAGTATCATTAGCTAACATTATTGTTAAAGACACTTAGCACAAGTGACAAATTAGTTAGTGATAAATTAAGTGTGCTAGGCTGTCAGGAATAATTATTAGCCTACATTATCCTTTAATAACATAATTTTTTTAATACTTATTCACAAAATATTTCTCCTTAAAGTGGCTTAAGCGCCAGTTTAAACTTGACCGATTTTCAGTTTTAATGGTACATGTAACATCATGCCAGTGGATAGAAACACTGTTTTGATCTGTTTCATGTCTAAATGATGAAAAAATAAAAATAAAAGAAAAAAGAAATGAACCATGATATACACAAATTTTTACTTTGATCATCAGTGGTATGATTCGAATCGTCACTCATAAATGGCGGCATCTGGTGGGTTTCTAAAGAACAGCCGCCAGAGCAGCTTTAAAGCATTATAGCACTGGGAGCTCAACCTCTACTAACATCCTACACGTGTATCATGGATGTAGTTGAGTGCATTTATCATATATTTGTACACTCATACAAACAAGTAGCCTATCAGTCAGCGTATTTTCACAGACCCTTAGAGCCCTGATGAAGTGAGGTTTGTCCCTATTTTTCCCAGCACTGGGTTGTATTTAACCCAGCATTTTTTAGAGTGCAGTATTTTTAACAATATGCTATTTACACTAAGTGCAGATAGCGATATATTCTATTTACACTATGTTAAAATAGCAGGTTTTTTACTATCAAGTATACTACTTATTGCAAATAGTGGCAATTATCTGCACCTCAGTATCGTAGTACATTATAAAACAGTATGAAGTAATAACGTATTGAGTGAAAATGATAATTTTAATTCAAATTATTAAATGGATGCCGCCTTATTGGGGCAATAAAGCCCTCCCTGCACCTACCCTAACCCTACCCGATACTTTATTTTCAACTTTTTGATTATTTCCTTAATTTTTACTGTAAAAAAAAAATTCCTTTCTGATGTTATATGAGATGTGAAAAGGGAGGAAAAAAACGTTTGGCAAAAGGCGGATTCGAACCCGGGGCGATCGAGCGTTGCAAACAATCTATTACAAGTCATTCAAGACTGAACCTCATGGTCCTAACAGAGATGTGGATCAAACCAAAGGACAATGCTACACCTGCAGCACTCTCCAATAATTTCTCATTTCCCCACTCCCCCCGTCTGACTGGAAGAGGTGGAGGTACTGGTCTGCTTATCTCTAAGTAATGATTGGAAATGTATTCCTTTACCTTCTCTGGGTATTAGCAGCTCCTTTGAATCACATTCAGTCTCTATTACCCACCATTTTAAAATCCATTTTGTAGTTGTTTATTGGCCCCCAGGACCACAAGGTAACTTCTTAGATGAATTAGATGTGCTGCTCTTAACCTTTCCTGGGGATGGTACTCCCCTAGTTATGCTTGGAGACTTCAACATCCACCTAGATAAACCTCAGGCTGCAGACTTCCACACTCTGCTTGCTTCTTTTGATCTCAAGAGAGTGTTAACTATGGCTACTCACAAATCAGGCAACCAACTGGACCTTATTTACACACGACACTGCTCCACTGATCATGTGCTGGTTACTCCACTGCACACCTCAGATCACTTCCTCCACTCTTAACCTCAACATGGTTCCTGAAACAACACATACCCCTCCACATGTCATATTTCGACATAACCTACGCTCACTCTCACCCTCCCACCTATCTGCTATGGTTTCATCTTTGCTTCCTTCCCTTGAACAGTTATCATCTCTTGATGTTAACAGTAATACTGCTACTTCTGCTCAAAAAAAGAAGAAAAACACTCTTACATCTTGTTTATACAGTGTCTGCCCCTTGTCTTCCAGGCCAGGCCATACCACCCATTCTGCCCCTTGGCTGTCTGGTGTTCTCTGCGAAAATTGTTCTAGCTCAGGGCTGCTGAAAGGGTGTGGCGCAAATAAAAAAATAATACTGACCTCGATGTGTATCAGTCACTCCTCTCTTCCTTCTCTGCTAATGTCTCCACTGCTAAAAGGATATACTATCACAACAAAATTCGCCTAACTCTCTCATGCTCTTTAAAACATTTTCCTCCCCCTCCTTCATCAACTCTGTCGAGCACATCTTACCAGCAAACATACACTCATTCACATCCTTCTCTTCACTCTCTGAGGCAGAAGTCTCCAAGCTCATCCTTTCTAATCATCCTACAACTTGTCCGCTTGATCCAATTCCATCTCATCTCCTTCAAGCCATTTCTCCTGCAGTTGCACCTGCACTCACTCACATCAACATATCCATTCACACTGGTGTTTTTCCCTCAGCATTTAGACAGGCTCGTATAACCCCACTTTCAGAAATGGACATTCAACCAAGACTGCGTTGCTCTCAGTTGTTGAAGCCCTAAGAATGGCAATAGCGGCTTCCAAATCTTCTATACTTAATTTTGCTGGATCTGTCTGCTGCTTTTGACATGGTTAACCACCAGATCCTCCTGTCAACTCTATTGGCAAAGGGCATCTCAGTAACCGCACTCCAGTGGTTTGAGTCTTATCCTCAGATAGGTCCTTCAAGATATCTTGGAGAGGTGAGGTGTCCAAGTTACAACATCTAACTACTGGGGTGCCTCAGGGCTCAGTTCTTGGACCACTTCTCTTCTCTGTCTACATGGCATCACTAGGTTCTGTCATTCAGAAGCATAGCTTTTCATATCACTGCTATGCTGATGACACTCAACTCTACCTCTCATTCCATCCTGATGATCTGACGATAGCTGCTTGTATCTCAGCTTGTCTAACAGACATTTCATGCTGGATGTAGGACCATCACATTAAACTTAACCTTGCCAAGAAAGAACTGCTTGTGGTTTCATCAAACCTATCGTTTCATCACAATTTCACCATCCAGTTAGGCACATCAACCATATCTCCTTCAAAAACAGCCAGAAACCTTTTATGATTGATGATCAGCTGACTTTCTCAGACCACATTGCTAAAACTGCCCGGTCATGCAGATTTGCATTATTCAACATCAAGAAGATCAGGCCTTTTCTTTTGGAACATGCTTCACAACTCCTCGTTCAAGCTCTTGTTCTATCCAAGCTGGACTATTGCAATGCTCTCTTGGCAGGTCTTTAATTAATCCAGAAAGCGGCAGCAAGATTAATTTTTAATGAGCCGAAAAGAATGCATGTTACACATCTGTTCATCAATTTGCACTGGTTACCAGTAGCTGCTCGCATAAAATTCTAGGCATTGATGTTTGCCTACAAAACATCCACTGGCTTTGCACCCCTTTACCTAAATTCATTACTTCAGAGTTATGTGCCCTCTAGAAGCTTGCATTTTGCAAGTGAACGTCGCTTTATTGTGCATCCCAAAGAGGCACAAAATCACTTTCACAGATTTTTTCATTAACTGTTCCCTCCTGGTTGAATGACCTTCCCAGCTCAATCCAAGCAGCTGAATCCTTAGAGATCGGCTAAAACACATTCTCTTCCATCTTTATTTGACCCTCTAACTCTAGCACTCTCTATTCTACTTCTATTCTTTATAAAATAAAATAAAAACTTGCCTCTTTTAGACTTGCACTCTATTCATTTGCTGCTTGTTTTCTTTTAAAAAAAAACTAACACTTGCTTCTCTAATCTTTTTGTATTTCTATCTATTTGTTTTGTTTTTTTATTATACAATTAACAAAAGCAAAAAAGTCCTCTAACACTAGCTTCTCTATTCTTTTTGCATTCTATCTATTTGTTTTCCTTTTTATTTATTATACAATTAACAAAAAAATGCTACTTGTACTGCATTAAGCTAACTAAAACTTGATATAGCACTTGCATATCATTCCTCTTTTGTTGATTTTGATTGCTTCCATTGTCCTCATTTGTAAGTTGCTTTGGATAAGGGATTACGGTACGCGCTTTACCAACTACCCCACTGACGATTGTCTGCCATCTTATAGTGTTGACTAGCCCAATCACACGTTGGTAGGTGGAATCAGTGTAAATAGCCTCTGCCAACAAGGCGGGCTATTTGCACTTACTGTAAAATGTGAAACTGTAAAACTGTAAAAAAAACTCCCGCGGAACTGCAGGTCTCTAGTTTGAACTGAAATGTGTGTTGGCAGTGTGTGTACACAACCACCCTATACTGATAAAAATCCACCCAGTGGTTTTTTTTTCTGCTCAAATCTTTACCCCTTTCTCAAATCGAGCCGATCTCAGATACCTGTCTGTGTGACGTCACAAAAACAGGCCCCTCCCACGATAGTTTGATTGTGTGCTCACCTATCCCATCAGCAACCAGACTCAACATCTGAACATCAGTCAACTCTGTCACACATGTTCAGGTACAGCAGAGCTGATATATTTTTTTTTGTTTTTCAATACAATGAAGTTTCATAGTTATTTAACATAAAGCCCAATAAGTCTCTCCAATTTTTGTGTTTCAATAAAAGGTATAATTTTTCTTACATTGACAGTACCTGCACTTTTTAAATTCCTGACAGAGACTTAAGTCGGCTTGTTGAAAATCACTATTTTATCATTGCTCACTTGTTATTTCAGAAGTCCACGTCCACTGTTGCGGTTCTATTGAAGCTGTGATCCGATTGGTCATCTCTGTTCTGGTGGGTGTGGCTACTGCGGCTGTTGTGGTTTATGACATCAGATCTAGAAGTGGCTAAAATGAGAGAACATTTAGTAGGCAAATATTGTGACTTTGTTGGCATTTTGATCTATTAATATGGCAATATGTATTCAAGGATTTAAATTCAAGTTAATAAAATCAACAAGAGCTTTAATGTGTGGGTGCAAACTATTTAAAATCTACATGCTTTTTCATATTATATATAAATCACATTATGAGAAAAAAAATATGGCATTCAAAAGCAAATGTGGTCTAAAGGTATTGCTAGTGATGCAAAATGAAGATTTGCTTACCAAAGCTTTCCTTAATATGGTGTAGGGCCTTCTGGTGCCCAAAGTACTCTTATAACTTTATTTCTATCTTATATGCCTTGATTTATATTTCTGTCAGTACATCTTTTTAATAATTAAATTTGAAAATGTTTTAATAAACAAAACTCAAATTTGTCTTGAAAGTTGATTAATGAAGAGGTTGTAAATATTATTTAACTTGACATGTAATAATTATAAAGCCTTTGTCCCTATTTTTATGGGGGACAGCTACCCCCCAATGTCTTACCTTTCATTATGACATAAAATCTCATTTTGTGAATAATAACACATTACAGCTTCTGCCCATTTTTAATTGTAAAACCACATTCTGGAACACTGTGCACCTCATGATACATTACAAATCTAGTTCATTTAAACAATAGTTCAGAAGTGACAGAACAATTTCCAAAATATCTTATATATTATAAAATATTGTAACTTGCAGCTAAATCATTGGCTTATGCGTCTAGTAAACAGACTGAACGTCGTTTTTATTTTTTTTTATTTTTTTTGTTGTAAGACGATGCAAATGGCATCATCAAATACAAAACCTGTGCTAACATTTACATCGACGATCATTTTTTAGAAAAAGAAAATTCCAGAACCAAAATTGACTGGCACATTTCGCAAATCCCACACACAGTTGAACACCTTGGGTTTAAGACTTTATTTTAAGGTGTCCCTTGTACAGTGTTAATTACAAATTCTAGTCCTGAGTATATTAATTCTATATTATTCTATATGGTATAGGGTTAGATTAGGTTTGGTTTAGTGTTACTATATGTAATTATGGATAATTTATTGTTATTATAATAGTAAGTGCATTTAACATGTGTAACAAGGACACCTTAAAATAAAGTGTTACCCAACTGGTTTATTAACAAGAAGTCAGAATGCTTGCCCATCCACAGCTAATATAATCCACAGTGACAGTTAAATTGCAAAGCATGTCGATCACCTACGCAGTATTAAATTGTATCAAACACAACAAAATAGATTTTAAAGAAAAAAACAAAGAAACGAAATCTGAAAAAAAATCTCTTGTTGCATAAGTGTGCATACCCTATTATTAGGGGATGTTGGCGAATTAACCAATTAAATTCAAACTCTTACTAAGAAGCAATTAAAATCCTCCAGTTATAATGGTAAGTGATGCTGATTAACCCTGAATTAAACAAACAAACAACAACAAAAGCCATTTTTGAAAAAAAAAATCTCAATATTTTCTTGGTTGCATCTAATTGACGAAGCCATGGCAAAATATTGCCAAGCTTAGTGTTCCATGGAATAACTGTTAAGGCCATAATCCACACTTGGAGACAATAGGGTACACAATGGCATTCCAAAGAACATGAATAACAGGAAAAACACAAGTGTTGCAGTCAAACACGTTAATCTAGCATGTGATTACCCAGAAAAACAATCAGAAAGTACCACAGTGGAATGGAAAAACACGTTCTGTGTGAATGGCCCCTGAAACTAGCTTAAAATGTGTTATTGTCTAATGAAACCAAATTACAAACCATTTGGCACAAAACTTGCAGGCCTCCATTAAAATCTGAAGATGAAGATTTTAAGTCAATAAAGGAATGGCTTCAGAAACAAGAACAATTTGGAAAGGTCCAGTCTTGATGCCAGGCCTAAATCCAGTCAAAAAACTGGAGGAATGTCCTTAGAGGGCTTTAGACAGGAGATTCCCTGGCCCCGCAATATGATCAATCTTGAGCTCTTTTGCAAAGGAAAAGCAGTAAAAACAGCCAAATAGACATATTCAAAAAGACCGACTGCAATATTAAATGAAAAGCTGTATTTTTGTCTTTTAATTTTGTATTTTTCTTAAAAGTTTCTATTTATTTGTTACATTAATTTTGTTGGTTTTAATATCGCATTAAAGGTGAAAAAAGATCTGACATGATTTTACTTGGATTCATTTTTTACATCTTAAAAGCCTGCAATTGTAACAGAGGTGTGTAGACTTCCAGTAACAGGTGATTTTAAAAGTGCTTTATTGTTAGATATGTTTGAGAAACGATGGATCAATGGGACTAATGCTTCAGTAGAAATCGTGTTAGGGACTACCCACTAATTCTGCTGGGTCAACGCAGTCATATGACCTGAAAAATAATCACACACACATGCGCACGCACACGCACACGAGCACACGCACACACGCACACGTACGCACACACACACGCGCACACACGCACAATTAAATATCAATTTTGCACAAAACAGATAATGTTTTCCTCTCACTGTAGTATTAACAGGCAATACTTGTCATTTCTGGCGCTCCTGCGGCGATAGAAAATCACACCAACAGCTACAGCTGCAGCCACCAGTAGAAGAACAATAACAGATAGACCTGCTACAGCACCTGGAGACAGACCTGAATCTGGAATAAAAGAGAGACTGAATGAATGAACAAGTAATATTGGTCTATAACAAGCAATATAAGATATAAGGTTTGAGAAAGTAAATGGGAACTTGATTCAGTTTAAAATAAAACACTGTTTGATTCAGTGATATCAAAATCACCGTTGATTCAGTACCAAGTCATCAAGGCAGCAAAATTAAAAAAAGAAATGTAACGATACAATTCTTTATATTTCTCTGTATGTGTCCAAATGCCTGAATTACTAAATTACACTTACTAATGACAGTAACATCGAAGCTCTTTACATGGCTGATGCTGCGGCGGCGACGACGGCTGCTGCTGCTGATCTTTAGTTCATAAACTCCAGAGTCTGTGATTCTGATATTCATGATGGTCAGAGATCCAGTCTGATGATCCAGCTGCAGTCTGTTTCTGAATCTCTCAGGACAATGAAAATCTGTGCAGGTCTTATTGGGATCTCCAGCGATTTCAGCGATGAGAGTGTCATTAAAATACCATGTCATCACATGATTTGGTTGTTTTATTACTCCAGGATCTAAAGTAACAGATTCTCCCTCCTTCACTGACTTTCCCTTCATTTCATCTCGTTCGGCAGCAGAAACACCTGAAACACAAACCAACAGCTGCTGGAGGATCGTTTGGGGGAAGAAACTCCACACAAGAAAAAAACTGTGAAAACGTACCTCTGTGAATGTTTTCGCGAGACGCAAGATACGTACCAATAAGTAAATTAAATTAAATTAAATTAAATGTATGCATTTAGCAGAACAACGCCTTTGTATCAAAGCGACTTACATGCTTCAGGGCTATAACGTTCATATACCAGTACGTACATATATCCTGCGTTTCCAACAAAATTAGTATTTTTCCTGGACAGAACGTTTTATGTTGACATTGTTTTCGTATGCGTCACCAGCAGACTTTTTCGACATCACTCAACAAAGTCCATGACTCCAGGGATAGCGTAAACTCCTGCACGTATAAAAGTGGGTTTTACTTCCGGCTCGTTCTCTTTACCTTTCTCGCCTTGAGAGACCTGGTACTGGTAAGAACGATATAATTTATATTTCACCATTCAATTCTTCACCAGATGGTGCAGGTGCCTTGAGTCCCTGTGAAGTGTGGTGTTTTTTTCTCTGCTGAATTGCACGTTCGCGTACTGGTGCGGGTCTTTGGATTCGTGTCTGTTATCTCCCATGCTTATACAGTGAGAGGGTTGCAAGTTCCTGTAGGAGTTCGGGCCCACTCAACCAGAGGTGTAGATACTTCATGGGCTGCACTAAAGGGAGTTAAAGTAGAGGATATTTGTGCTGCAGCATCATGGTCTACACCATGTACGTTCACAAAATTTTACAGAGTTGATGTGACTAGTGCAACACCAGTGAGCACTGCTGTTTTAATGTCTGTTGCCCAGTGAGGAGCGAATGGTATGGATTTTGTAGTTCCTTGCGACATCCTATTTAGACCGTTAGTGACGGTCAGAGTGAGGTCGAAACAGATCGTAAGTTATGACTATAACTATGGATCTGTAAGACCGAAGGATGACCGTCACTAATCCTTGTCGCTCGGATCTCTGGGGCGTTCAAGGTAAGAGAACGATCCGGAAGTAAAACCTGCTTTTATACGTGCGGGAGTTCCGCCTCCAGGGGCCATGGGCATGACTTTGTTTACATAAGGTCTCGAGAGAAGGCGAAACAAAGGTTATCATTCTATTTAGACCATTAGTGACGGTCATAACTTACGTTCTGTCTTGAAATGTCCATTGAGTGGCACTATATCTCTAACGCCCCATTCACACGGGGCGTCAGCAGCAACGCCTCTCGTTTACTTTGAATGGAGTGATGTCAAGTGTTGGCGAAATTAATTGTGGGTCCGTCGCATCGCGTTGGGTCCATTGCTCGCAGCAAAAGTTGAAAACTTTTCAACTTTTCAAGCACCGACGCAGGCTCGCCAATCAGACGCTAGCCAATCGCCTTCATGCAACACCAGAAGACTAATGTGATTGGCTGTTGTCACTATGATGATCACGTCAGCACCAAGCTTCAGAAACGCCCTCCATCAAGCATTAACGCTGATGCCCTGTGTGAATGGGGCGTAATGCTCCATGACGTTTTAAAATAACATACCATCTGCACTACACCTAGCTCACATACGGAAAGCGAAACATATGGAGCTGTAATCATAACTGTGCACGAAAATGATTACAAGTGCTCACTGTTTTAATACCCCTAGTGGACATTTCTGTTGGAATCGGCAGTGATATGTAGCTATTGGTACATATTGTGCGTCTTGCAAAAACGTTTCCAAAGCTACGTTTTCGTCATGAGATCAGGTAACAAGTAGGTTTTTTTATTGACCTTTAGTTTGTACAGCAACCTTGTAGGGGGCACAAGACACTTTATTAAAGTAATGCACTTTTTTGCTTGTTGCTGTTACATGGACAATGAGCAGGCAGTGGCGAGCATCTAAGTGCAGGGAGTGTTTAATAAAAAGACGGCAAAACATACAGGACACTGGGAGCCAAGGAACACAGAAAGACAGATAAACATGAACACTGACTGACGACCAACGAGTGGAACACAGGCACTATTTATACACAAAAGAACACACTACCAAGATAACAAGGGGGCGTGGTAAATGGGAAACACCTGGGGAATATAATCACGGGGAACCAATCGACAAAAGGACTACAAACAAGGCACAGGAAATACTTCAACATAAAAGTCCAGACAGCGCACAGAGAACATGTAGTTGCTAATCAACAACTAACTATTAAATCTATCAACTTACCAACAGAAAGACAATTTTGATTTTATTTATAGCTACTGTTCTGGGCTGCATTTCCCAAAATCCTTTAAAAGCTTTTAAAAATGTATAAAATCCAAACATTTGTTAAATTACTCACCACGGACAGAAACACTGAAGGTCTTTTCACTGATGATTGTGGGGTTTGCTGTGTCTGCTGCTGCTGATCTTAACTTCATAAAGTCCAGAGTCTGTGGTTGTGATGTTTGTGATGGTCAGAGATGCAGTCTGTTTGTCCAGTTTCAGTCTGTCTCTGAATCTCTCAGTACCTTCTTTACACTGAACATCTGTACAGATAAAACTCTGATCTCCATTGATTTGAGCGATGCGAGTGTCATTACAATACCACCTGATTCTGTCTTCTTGGTTTTTCTTAATACCAGTGAGTAGAGTGACTGAATCTCCCTCCTTCACAAACACAGACACTCCATCTGTCTCAACGCCAGATGCACCTGAAGAAAAAAAAATCAACAGACAAACTTTTCACTTTTGGGATGATGGGAAAAAATATACAGTATGCCATTTTAAACCACAATAAGTCTGAAATAATATAAATCAAAAAATCATTTTTTAAATATTATTTTTTACAGCTTGAATGCACCTTTCAGACTTTGACGCTATAATCGTACATATCTGCACACTAATTAACATATCTGTACATTTATCTAAACAATTACATTTTTCCTATACTTCTTTTTCTGTATATAGTACATTATTCAATTTTTCAATTTTTTTTATATTACATCCCTACTGTGTTATTCTTATTCCTATGTATGTCTGCACTCTCATGTATGTCTGCACTATGTTTGTACTTTCTTCTACACTGGAAGCTCCTGTCGTCAAGTCAATTTCCTTGTGTGTGTAAACATACTTGGTATTAAAGCTCTTCTGATTCTGATATTATCTACGTCAACACAAATGTCAATTCCTTCATCTCAAGATGGACTTTGTTTTTTTTATACCAAGTCACTAGACCTGATCATTTACAGGACCTTTTTTTCAATAGTTTTGCCAGGAGTATAAAAATAGATATATTTTTTGTCATTCACGATCTGATATTGCTCTCGTTTCTCGCGTGTTCACATCTTATATCACAAACACATTACACTTTGATTCATCCTGGACTTAAAACAACAATAATTAAGAAATAATTGTGCCTAGTGTAAAGTGAGAGCTGGCACAAAAAGAAACACATTTGTCACATTAGTCAGATTGTATGCTAAATCTTTCACCGTACACAAACTCACAGAATTCGAGCGAAATAAAAAACATAATATTGGCCTACTAATATACATAATATAGGCTACATAATATAATAAACTTCTGTCAAATACGATGCAATTAGATCTGGCACATAATAAAATTGCGTAATTCTTCATTCGCTTTATCGATTGGAAAAGAGATTGTAGGCCTAGGCTATAATGTCTTACCATGGTCCGGAAAAAACAAACAGACTGACAGCAATATAAAGGGAAACTTCATTTTCACCACTTTTATCAGAAAAAAAATCCAATGTAGACTCAGACAAAAGTGCCTCACTCTTCCATACTAGTGACCACAAGTTAAAGTTAAAGTGAAAGTAACACCGTGTCTACACATAACAAAAGACAATAGAAGCCATTATAATCAGTGCCGCTGTCTCAACGGGAGGCGGCGCAGCAAGATAAATCTCCGACAGTAAACTGATGCTTTGTTTATGAAGAATTGATACAAAGTACAAATGATTTGCAACGGTGGTATTTTGGCTTCCAGTGTAGACAGCCTTTAGCTGTTGTGTGGACATTCGGTGTAAACACTCGGCAGTGATGGGAGCTTTCGAAACACTTCGTGATAGTCCAGGTGATATGTGAAAATAATGTTAACTTTTTCATAAAAGCATGAAATCCAAGGATTTCCAATGATACCTATATAGCAACAGAAACTGTTCAGGAGAGAGTTAATGGTGACATCAGCTGTGTGAGAAGGAATACAGTACCATGCATCACAGTATCACAGCATACCTTTAATGGCTATTCCTTTCTCGTTGATAATAACTATATTTTTATTTATTATCCATAAAAGGTTGTTTGTCAAAATACTATCATTTCGAGATATAAAAAAAAAATAATCCAGTAAGCGTATTTTCTTCCCTTCTCTCGGGGACCGGTCGTAGCGGTATACACTCTTAAAAATAGAGGTGCTTAAAAGGTTCTTCAAGCGATGCCGTAGAATAACCATTTTTGGTTCCACAAAGAACCATTCATTCAAAGGTTCTTTAAAGAACCATCTCTTTTTTATTTTTTTGTAATCTGAAGAACCTTCTTTCACCACAAAGACCCTTTTGTGAAACAGACGGTTCTTCAGATGTTAAAGGTTCTTTCTGGAACCATTTAGACCAAGGTGCTTCTATGGCATCGTGAAGCACCTTTAATTTTTTAAGAGTGTAATGTATTTTCCAATACATTCTTGTTCTCTCTCAACAATGCTCTAACATCACATGCAGATGGCAACGCAATCAGGTGAACAGTTAAGGTTAATTCAGTGACTTTATGAGAAGGATTACAATGAAATCTCAGAAGATGCAGAATGAAATTTCAAACATATTTCATGTAAACTTAGTTTACAATCACTCTCTGGGGCCAGGGTTGTCTATTATGTTGTTTATGAGGTGGAAGCCAGAGTCCTGCATGCGGGTGGGTACATGCAGGTGAATCGTAATATTTGATGTAATGGGTGGAATAATATTTATGTGTAGGGTGTGGTGCGGGTGCTGTAGTGATTATATTAGAGGGAGCACTCTTTGCTTGCTTTCTGTATTTAATCTATTCACAATTTGAATAAAAGTTTTAATAAATTAGTTTTGTCTACCTCATGTAGGAGATTTAATGCAGGTGCGGTTCGGGTCCCTGTTTTTATGTCAAATGGGTCGGGTATGGGATTAAATTAGTTTTGCTGTCAGATAATGTGTTTGGTGCTCTGTTAATTACTGCGATTGTGGAAAGATCATTTCACCAGCCAGGAAAGGTGAACGAAAATGCCTCTCTGTGATGTTGCCACGAGGCATCGCTTACTTACAGATCTCAGGCTTCTGGAGGGGATGTAGATTCATGAGAGTGAGGAGGAAGTAGGAGGGTGCTGAGCCTGTGGCTGTTCTGTATGCAAACATCAATATCTTGAACTTTATGCGAGCCGCAACAGCTAGCCAGTGCAGGGGGATAAAGAGAGGAGTGAAATGGGCCCTTTTGGGCTCATGGAAGACCAGTCGTGCCGCTGCATTCTGAATCATTTGTCGAGGTTTGATCGTGCATGATGTAAGTCCAGCCAGAAGAGCATTGCAGTAGTCCAGCCTAGAAATGACAAAGGCCTGGGCAAGAAGTTGTGCAGCATGCTCTGTTTCGAAGGGTCTGATCCTCCGGATGTTGTGCAATGCAAACCTGCAAGAACGAGCTGCCCCCCCCCCACTTCTTTATAACATGTCCTTACATCAGCTTCACCAAGAACTATTTTTGATGAACCTAGCAGATGATGAATCATGCTGTAGAGTCGAGTGGCAGGAAAAGAGGAGCTGCAGGTGTTCCTTCATCCATGCCGAGATGTTTGCCAGGCAGCCTGAGATCCATGCAGCTACTGTTGGACTGTCTGGTTGAAATTAATAATAGAGCTGTGTGTCATTAGCATAGCAATGGTAGGAGAAGCCATGTGCTTGTATAATGGGTCCCAGTGATATAGTGTATATGGTGAAGAGGAGGGGTCCAAAAACAGATCCCTGTGGAACTCCAGTGACCAGTTGATGTGCTTTGGAAACCTCCCCTCCCCAGGTCACCCTGAAAGATCTACCTGTGAGATAAGATTAGAAGAGAAAAGTAAAATGGTCGCCATGGCAACCACACGTTGTTTTTGCGATGGCTCCATTTCTGAAAGTGTTCAGGGCCCTAACCTGTACAATTGTACCAAGTTTTATGCTTTTATGAAAAAGTGAACATATCACCTCAAATTTTGCACATATCACCTGGACTATGAAGCTTATGAATCGTTTCGATTCAGTTGTTTGGGGGGGGGCGGAACTCGTATCAACTGTAGCCTATCAATTGTTTCGAACATTTCGAATACCGAAGTTTCGCCGCCAGATTGCATTGATCTGGTTAATCCATGAAAGAGTGTCCCTTGACTCTTTTCTTTTTTCTTAAAAATTAATTAATTAATTAATTAAAAAACACTTGTCTGAGCCCGTTTGTGACCGTTTTCTCAGCTTCCTGCATGAAGTCATTTTCCTGTGGCTCTATTGTAATTAATTCCATAGGATATATGCTTCATACACACAAAAAGAAAAAGTCCAGAACTCTTCACTACATGCACAAGTTGTTTGTTCACCCAACAGATCAAACAACATTATTTCTGTAGAAATCAGACCACAGCAGGTTTCCGTTTGACTTTGAAGTGCTTTGAAGTGAGCTGAAGTGTTAGCGTTGTTGTGTAATGATGTGAGAGGGTGACCGGTTTCAACTTTTTTGTTTCGCCGAAAATAACAATTAATAATCAAATTATTATTAGCTATTTTAAAACCAATTACCTCTGTTATCATTAAATTAAGGGAGATCCATTCAATATTCTTCTGCTTACTTGGTTAACATAGACAGGCAATTTAAAAACGGTCATATATCATTTAATCAATGTTAAATTATAAGGAATTAGGAATGTATTAAAATCTTATTAAGGGCTAGAAGAACATTTATGTATACATAAAATGTTAAATACCATATAAATATACACAACATGTTCAAAAAGTGTGAGGATGATATATAGGAGTGTCAGACATAGGGGCGGATTCAGGTTCACACGTCAGATTAACAGAGTGCTTTTGCTGGATAGTGGTACTAGTTCAGACAAAGAAGATGTTTTATATGTTTGTTTTGTTCGGTTTGTGCTGGCGGTGTCTGATTGGTAAGTTATAAAAGCATTTTATGCCTTCATTTTTATCCATTTCAGAGCAACAAGCCACTGCTACTGTTTAAATGTGTCTATTTTCGTGAGACATCATCTCATTTGAATTCAGGTCTTGGTTTGTGATTTCCATTTGGGAGTTCCTCAAATTTATGAGTTCCAGGCTTAGAAAAGTCATGGAAATTAATAGAAATGTTCATAATTTTCCATGACTATAACATTTTAATTTGGAAATTTCAGGTGAATGTAAACTAATGGAGTCTCAGAGATCCTGAGTAGCTTTCAAATTTCTGGTCTTTTTTGTTGGTTACAAATGTCCGCTGCACCGTTGTCAGCCATAACTATAACTATATTTAAAAATAAAAATACTTTAGTTAATCATAAACAAAAGGAAATGGAAAATCATTGGTCAAAAAGTGAGTGAAGTGAGTAAGATTTGGTGAGCTTGATTTTTTTTTTACCCATCTAAATATCACAAATATAAAAATCCCCTTTTTATAAAACAAGTACATGAAAGTCAGGGACAAAATTTAAACTTGTAGCCTACTTTCAAGCAGTACTTAACTTGTGTGACTGCACAAATGTATTGTACTCTACGGCTTATAAAACACCATATCTCTCTTATTTGTTTCTGCTGCTGTTCTTCAGTTTACAACTCAATGTTACAACCTAGAGCTGATGTGATGCTTTATAAACAACAGGAACCTTAATAAATGAATTTTATTTTTGTCTTCATCAGTTGTGTTTGGTGAGTCAGTGTCAGTGATGGAGGGAGATTCTGTCACTTTAAAAACTAATGTTACTGAAATACATGAAGGCGACAGTATAGTGTGGAAATATGGAGCTGAAAAGTCTCATGTAGCTCAAATAAATAGAGATGCTAAAGTCTGCTCCACATCTGATGGTCCTGATGGGAGATTCAGAGACAGACTGAAGCTGGATGATAAGACTGGATCTCTGACCATCATGAACATCACAACTCAACATGCTGGAGTTTATGAACTAGAGATTAGTGGAGAGAAACTGTCATCAAAAACATTTAGTGTTTCTGTCTATGGTGAGTAGAGATAATGTGTCCTGTCCTTTGAATGTTCTTATTTTATTACTTACATACTGAAAAGTTCACTCATTTTATAGTTTGAATGACAGACACACTAAATAGTGACGATTGTTGATTAGATTCATCAGGTTTCTGTTTATTCTCTTATGTGTTCAGCTCGTCTGCCTGTTCCTGTCATCAGCAGAAACTCTTCACAATGTTCTTCATCATCTTCATCATCATCATATTGTTCATTGTTGTGTTCAGTGGTGAATGTGGGTCATGTGACTCTCTCCTGGTACAAAGGAAACAGTTTGTTGTCCAGCATCAGTGTGTCTGATCTCAGCATCAGTCTCTCTCTACCTCTGGATGTGGAATATCAGGATAACAACACCTACAGCTGTGTGCTCAACAATCCCATCGGCAACCAGACTCAACATCTGGACATCAGCAAACTCTGTCTCACATGTTCAGGTACAGCGGCGCTGATATATGTGATTATTTACTAACCTGATCTCTATATTTTTTTATAGATCAGATTGACACAATCACTTTTACAATTGCATTACTGCCTCTCTTTAGATGCTGCAGCACAGTCTTCTCATCCTCCAGTCTCTCTGATAGTGTTGATTTCTGCTGCTGTTGTTGGATCTCTGTTGATTGTAGCTGCATTTGGGATCTTCTGCATTTGTAGAAAACACAGAAAAACTGGTCAAGAAGGCAAGTGTTACCTACTGCTTTTAAGAAGTATTATAACACATATCTATATAATTTCAAATTTTTCAATCTGCATCAAAACAAAAATGCAAATCTGCCTTAATTCAATAATAAATCAACTTCTTACAGACTTTATGAATATAATCTGACCAGTGCAAAGACGAAGAGCTCCACTGGTGTTCAAATTAAGATTTTCATGAAAATTTCACTGATGGGTGATGCTTCATTTGTTGAGCTTCTGTGAAAATGAAATTTCATTAAAAATTTTAAAAAAAGAAGCATATAATGTATAAGCTATCTGCAAAGAATGTATTTGCAACGTGAATTGGCCACATCGTAAAATATGTACAAATTGCTATGAGATTGGGTTGGTATTTTGAATAATAATAATGATAAATGCATACTCTGCTAGAACTAGTGTGAGAGAAACAGTTTTAACCCTAAAAGGGGCGACATATCCTGGGGGATACAAACATCTGAGAAGCTGTGGGGAGAAGCAGTGAAATTGTAGGTCTTATTTCTTGGTGTAATTTTGAAAGGGCTTATAGTGGGAATCTCTCCTCTCCGATAAAGTTGATCTAGTTCACAGGTTACACACGTTGGAGGGGACTTAGCTTGTTTAAATATCTGTTGTTCACATTAGTATTAGTTTACAATTGAAATGTTATAAATTAAATCTTACATTTTTTGTAAACTGCTCTAAATTTTGTATCTCAGGGATACACGCCCTTTTAGTGGTATAATCAAGATATAAACATACTATAGACTGTGTGACTTTGTGCTTGTTTTTAGAAATCTAATCTTTGTATCTTGACCAGACTGTCCTCAACAAAAAAAAAACGACCCTATAGGTCATTTTGTGCAAGCATGCAAGCACCTTTACGACCTATAATTACCTTTAAGTGCCATCTATCGGGTGTAAAAATAATGAAAGTGTCGTGTTGCGTCTTTCGTCATGAAATTACTATGACTGTCATTACCAATCAAATGTGTTTATTTAACTGCATTTGTGGCTTTTTACCATGGTCCAACTCATAGACTTTATAAAACAATGGTTGTAGTGTCCGTGACGTCACCCGTAGTTTTCTGAAGAACGTTTTGAAGCCTAAAGTGAGCGGAGCAGGCCCAAAATTTGCTATATAGACCAAAAGCACTTTTTGTACCAGGCTATAAACATATTTTTTTCTACTGTAAATTTGGGCATTTTAACATGGGGAGTCTATGGGACTGACTCCATTTTGGAGCCAGCCTCTAGCAGCCAGTCGATGAATTGCAGTTTTAGTCACTTCCGTGTTGGTTTCACGAGAGAGACCGGAAGGCTGCCGCTTGGGTCCAACCCGATCTCACGGCAATTTGCTAGGTGGCTAATTCATACGACTTCGTGTGAATGACCACACCTAACCCCGCCCCTAAACCCACCCTCACAGAATCAATCAAAAATCGTGATATACAGTGCATATAGGTAGTCAACAAATAAAAATTGGACTGTGTCCTATGGTGTGACAGAAAAATTTAGAAAAAAAACTTAACATACAAATAACATGAGAAAAAAGTACCTTCATTCTTAGAGTTACAAATAGCATGAGAGAAGTTCATCTTCAATGTTAGAGTTTTTTTTTTAACATTTTTCCGTCACACCATATAACACATTGATACATCAACTACCCATCTACGTTTTATGAGAATGTGCATTCCTTGGGATCAAACCCATGATCACATGATTGCATGTTGTCTTATAACACAATGCTCTACCAACTGAGCTATACGAAACCCAAATTATGGCAAAGCATTTGCCATACAAAGCATTAATATGAAAGTGTCCTGTTGCCGATAGGGGCGCATTTGTAGTATACGCTCTGATGGGTCGTATTTCAGGGATTTGGACAAACGACCTATGCGGGCATATTGGTTGGAGGACATGTTGCCTTGACAAAACACATATCGTTGGAAAGGTCTGACAGTCAAGATTCCATATTTGGTGACTGTTTTGTAACAGAAGCAATATTGTGACAGAAAATGCTTGATTTGTGATAGAAACGGGGAAGTCGTGGCCTAATGGTTAGAGAGTCGGACTCGTAACCAAAAGGTTGTGCGTTCGAGTCTCGGTACCGGCAGGGATTGTAGGTGGGGGAAGTGAATGTATAGCACTCTCTTCCACCTTCAATACCACGACTAAGGGCCACTTGAGCAAGGCACTGAACCCCCAACTGCTCCCCGGGCGCCACAGCATAAATGGCTGCCCACTGCTCCGCTTGTGTGTTCACGGTGTGTGTGTGCACTAAGGATGGGTTGAATGCAGAGCACTAATTCCTAGTATGGGTCACCATACTTGGCCACATGTCACGTCACGTCATGAAAACTGCATTAGAAAAATTCAATAGAGTTTGGATGTCACCCAGTGGTTGTTTTTGGTATAGTGCCCAAAGAAAATCTCACAGGAACCACAATTTTTGTGATATCAACTATCAAATTTGAACAAAAGCGGTTAGACATATTGCTTTGATTTTATAGCCATTTTAGAGTGCAACTATTTTATAAAATATTTTATTTTATATACAATAAAACAGTAGTTAACTACATTATCCTTTACTGTAAACGTAAACTTTTATAACTTTTTATAATTTTTTTTTTTTTTTTTTAATGCTATGTGCCTTCTTTAAAAAGAGACCAACCTTAGGTCTGTATTCCAAAGCGTTCAGGAATTACAACCATGTTGTTACAAGCATTGATAAACAAGTGGTCTGTTTTCAGTGAATTTATACCCCAAAAGGGGATACAAACATTAAAATCAAAAACAAGAGTCAAGTTTAGAAAAAAAATCATGAAATTGTATTATTTGACTCCCAATAAGATGGAAAATAGCAATAAATAAATTTTCTGATGTCTCTTTATGGGTTTGCCCATTTTAGGGTCAAAGTCAAACTGAATTAATTTGTTAATGCAATTGCATTTTGTTATTTAAATTGCATGCGTTAACAATCTAACTTTGACAGCCCTACTAACAGTGATGAAAAAGATTTAGTAAAGATTGTGTTAATGCATATGTTATTATTGTTGTGCAGATGAGGTCACTTATGCTGACCCAACGTTCTACAAAAGAAACACACAGAAATCGGTAAGATCATTTATGACTGTGTATGCATCAGTTCAGCGGTGAGTCAGATTTAGATGTGTGTTCTTGTCAGTATAATAAAACTTGATGTCAAATGTTTCATAAAAGCACTGAAGCAAAACCAATGATGTAGATGCAGTAGATGTTTGACGGCATTAACTCAAGCTGGTAGATTACCAGAAATAAGGAGCTGAATCTGATCAATATTATTCGAAATTTTAGAATCTCAAATCTATGGAAGCTTGTTTCTATGGAAAGCTGTTTCCACCACTTTTTTTTCATGCAATTTTTAGTTTATATCTCACAATTCATAATTTTTAGTTTATAACTCACAATTGCAGGAAACAAAGTCGCAATTGTCTTTTTACTTTCTCTATTTTATGGTGGAAAAAAACAAAACAACAATTGCAAGGTAAACTCAGAATTCAAAGAAAATTCTGAATTGTGAGATATAAAGTAAAAACTACAGATTTTTTTTTTTTTTTTTTTTTTACTTTTAGGGCATAACAGGCTTCCATAAATCTTCCATACAAAATAAATATTACTTTTTTTTGTATTTAAATTTTTTTAATTATTTTTAAATTTTGTTTTTACAGGAGATAAAAGCGGAACATCATTGTGAAGAGGATGACGTTGTGTATGAATCTGTTTTCATAAGTAGATGATCAAACTTAAACCTTTCTTCTGAACACCAGATCCCGCTGTGTGAACGCTTTTACTAAGAACCTAATATATCAGGAAATCCCAGCAGACACGAAGCAGAATGATTCTGAAGGGTCTGAAGTATGACATTCAGAGATGGACTAATCAAAAGACTTTGCTTTGTAGTTCTATGACTTCTAATAAATGATCTAAATCGTGTGGCTCATTGGAATGTTTCATGTTTGACATTTAAAGCTTGTTTTGATCTCTTTGGTGGAAAAACATCTTTTGCGTGAGCATTGTCTATTACTGGTGGGTTGTGGTCAGTTTATGATCTTGATGTGTGATTAACGTGTGGTTGAGGGGTGTTTTTCCATTCCAATGCACATGATGCAAACAGTTTGACTTCCGCTTTACACAAACAGTTTTATTCCTAAAATACTGCACCCATCAATTCTGAAAGGTCTCAAATCAAACTGTAAAATATGAAAATATCATAGACTTTGTGTGTATAAGCCTCATGACGTTCAATATATATACTCATGCTGTGATCCTGCTGATAACTGCTAGTTTCAGTAGTTATTTTTTAGCTTCAGCAATAGGAGGAGTTGTTGTTTCTAAGAAGAATTATTCTAGACATCACACCTTTGTTTTATAAAGAACACCCTGTTTTTGTCTGCTAATCTCTGTGAGTGATTTTAAGAATAAATGCAATGTATGATTCACTGTTGTGATATCCTTGTACAGGCATCAGCTGAAATGGCCGCAGACAAAAAGGGGTCAGAAAAATCGGCCTGACACAAAAAGGTATTTTAGAGGTCTGAAGATGTCCTATAATGCATCCTGTACAGCTGTGGTTATTTCAGCAGTTTGTAGGCGTGTAATGTGTCACCTGAGTCTTAATGCCATGTGACTGTTG
This sequence comes from Sinocyclocheilus anophthalmus, assembly GCA_018155175.1. Taxonomy (NCBI): domain Eukaryota; kingdom Metazoa; phylum Chordata; class Actinopteri; order Cypriniformes; family Cyprinidae; genus Sinocyclocheilus; species Sinocyclocheilus anophthalmus. The sequence goes on from JADLZN010005948.1 coordinate 65,254, forward strand.
ACTGCTGAGGGAAAAAAACACAATACACAGCAGATCTACTTCTGTAAGATAAGATGTAGCTATATATAGATCTCACAGTAAAGAACCAATGGTTTGGTTTTAGTGAGTAAGAACCGGCTCCAAATGATTTATGAACTGTCTGAACCATTTAAACCATTAAAAGAATTAATCATTTAAAGAATCGCGAACCGATTCATACCATATTGCTAACCCATTTGACCAATACATTAAAAGGAACTAACTCAAATGAGAGATTCATTTATAAATTGAGAATTGACTGTCAGTGCTAATTAATATTTTAGCTACTGAAATGTGGATGCTAACACTTGGTATTGACTAAAGTCGCTATCTTTGCCACATGTAAGATTTGTAGATGGTGATAGAATATGAGTGTGATTATTATACTTTTGGCCTTAAGTGCAAAGAGCCCGCATTGTTACACAAACTCCGCCCACCAATGTTTGGTTGGGATAAACAACATTATAATCGTTCTTGCCTTAGGGTAATAGCATGTTAGATATATATATATATATATAATATACTTAGATATATATATATATATCTATTTATATATATATATATATATATATATAATATCTATTATAAAACAGTTTATATTGTGTAAAGACCACTACACCGTTCTCTTGGAAGATAACACAAATTCACAGAAGGAAAAATAAATGAACAGTAATATACACACCTTTTTAATTTAATAATCAGTGGTTTGATTTGAATTTTAACTCATAAATGGCCCCATCTGGTGGGTTTTTAAAGAACAGCTGCTAACAGCATTATAGCGTTATAGCACTGGGAGCTCAACCATCTCAGATTGGAGGCATGTTTTTGTTTGTTTGTTTGTTAAAACTGACTTTAAAAGCAAAGACTACAATGAAATGCCAGAGATCTCATTATGAACAAACATTTCTCAAATCTCACAGGCAGCCAAATTTCAACTTTATTTTGGTTAAACTGAATTAATCAGGGAGGGTGAACAACTGAATGTAAGCAGCTCAGTTTGAGTCGAGTTAAACCTGCTGTGGTCTGATTTATCTTCATCTAATGTGGTTTGATCTGCTGGTGGACAAACAGCTCCTGCATTAGCTCGTCTATTATTAGATGAATGCGGTCAGTGAGTGTCAGTAGTTTGTGGCTGAAGCGTTTCTTCATTTTCTCTCCTGTTAATATGAACCAAACATTCTGACTTCTGTTCCATATAAAACATATTTACAGTTAAATCAAATGAATCCAACAGTCAATTAAGAGTCAGAAGTCAAACACGATATTCTCCTGCATCATTAATACACTACACAGATTGGCAGCTGATCATCTTCACAACACTCTATACAAAAATCTAAATTAAAATTCATGACTTTTACTCATGAATTTCACTATTCTGCTATTAGTTTTCAGACCAGAATTAATTTGAAAATATAAAAATCATAAGTCATTTTCATGACTTCCTGTGTTAAAGGAAATGGTAGTGTGAGAATAAACTGTGACAGAGGTTCAGACTTGTTGAGGAAAGACCACAAACACACACAGCATCAGTTCAGACGCGTTTCAGACATTATAAGGGTGACTATCATAGGATTTAAGTGAACGATGAAGAAAATGATTCTGAAATTAGTTTTGTTCAGTGTGTGGTGTCTGGTTGGTGAGTTTGAAATGTGTTTTTATGACTTCAGTTGCATTTGTTCTGCTACCATGTAAAACATACTGATTAAATGATGTAAGGCATCAAGTGATTTTTAAGATTTAATCTGTGACAAACTCTTCATCAGGTGTGTTTGCTGATACAGATGCAGTGCAGTCAGTGTCAGTGCTGGAGGGAGATTCAGTCACTCTAAACTCTGGTCTTACTGAAATGACAGATGATGATCTGATTCGGTGGAGGTTAGGATCTGAAAACACTTTAATAGCTGAAATCAATGTAATGGCCGGCAGCATCATTGTATATGATGATGATCTTGATGAGAGATTCAGAGACAGACTGAAGCTGGACGATCAAACTGGATCTCTGATCATCACAAACACCAGAACTCAACACACTGGAGGTTATAAACTAGAGAGCAACAGTGTGAGGAAGAGTTTTAGTCTCACTGTCTATGGTGAGTTACTGTAAATATCAGTTTCTTTTATTTGTTATAGCTTTAAAGTATATAAAGCCTTTCAGTCTTAAAAATAATAACATCTGAGATACACATTCATTTTCGACTTTAATTTTAAACCTATTAAACAGTTTTCTTTTGATTAATTATCCCGAGGTTGGCATCTCAGACCATGTAATAAAAAAAAACTGAAATCACAAACACTCACTGAATGACATCACAGAATTTCACTCAGCACAACAAACAGCATGATTTACTCTGAAGTTTCTAATATTTAATATTTCTCAGCTCGTCTGCCTGTTCCTGTCATCAGCAGATACTGTTCTTCATCATCATCATCACAGCAGAATTGTTCACTGTTGTGTTCAGTGTTGAATGTGGTGAATGTGACTCTCTCCTGGTACAAAGGAAACAGTTTATTGTCCAGCATCAGTGTGTCTGATCTCAGCATCAGTCTCTCTCTATCTCTGGAGGTGGAATATCAGGATAACAACACCTACAGCTGTGTGCTCAACAATCCCATCAGCAACCAGACCACACATCTGGACATCACTCAACTCTGTCACACATGTTCAGGTACAGCAGTACTGCTACAATTCACATTTATGAATCAATTTGTTGATTTTACAAAAACTGATAACTTAAGATGCCAGAAAGGATGTGTTTTTGTCATCATTGACTCGTGTCTTTCTAAAGGTGTTTTTTTTTTCTTGGAGCACAAAAGGAAGTCTTGAAAATATATTTCTTGATATAGGCTATATGTTTTTTGATTAAAATGTTTGAGTCCCTAAATCAATTTTATTATTGCTCTCTCTCTCTTTATAATTACTACTAACTCATTACTTTTTTTCCAGAAGTGCATGGCTGTGATACTATCGAGCCTGTGATCCGATTGGTCGTCACTGCTCTGATGGGCGTGGCTGCTGCAGCTGCTGCTGTGCTTCTGGTCAGTGACGTCAGATCTGCTAGAGGTTAAAAGAAAACAGAACGGATATCATAGCTATTCAGATATATGTTGGAATCTTAATCTTTAGAGATTAAAATATATGTGGTCTAATTGTTTAATGATGGCGAAACGAAGCTTTGCTTTCCAGTGCCTCTGAACGAGATCATATAAAGATTCATTACCTGAATGAATCCTTTCGATATGGTGTACGTTGGGACCATCTGGTGGCTAGAATTATGAATATTCTTCTATATTTGAAGAGTTCATTTGCAAAAACAGATAACTCTGTTTTTAACCATTTTCAAAAACTATATTTTTCATTGTGCATTCCAATGAATCTCAATCAAACTGCAGTTGGGTTTCAGTTTTCTCATTCAGTTTTTTTTTTATACGCAAAAAATTAAAAGAATAAGCTAACTAACAACACACTACGCAATAAAAACATGATAACATAATAAAAAACATGATTTTTGAAAACTTTAAAAAAACGGAGTTATCTGTTTTTGCAAATAAACTCTTCATTTGTTTTATTTTGTAGTGACATCAATTTCATATTTCTTTGCTAATTGCACTGTTATTTTCTTAATTTATGTGTTGTTGCTTTGATATTTTAATTTTGTTTATACACAGAAACACTGCAAATGCTTGCAATAAAATATGAATGTAAAAATATTTGTCATACTAACAAAGATTCGTCGAGAGAGAGATCTATGAATCTATATTTTTAACTAAGCTAGTGACATGATAACAAACTATGACTTTAGACAATTCTACTCAGTTGGTCTGTATATCAACTGATGTTTGAAGTGCATTAAGTATTATTAGGTAATCTTCAAATTATGGCATGGCATTCTTGCCAAATTCTGGATTCAAACAATGTAATTCTGCCCAGCCCTGAGTAAGACTTTGCATGGCGAATACTTTAGGGGGGGGGGGGGGGGGGGGGGGGGGGGGGGGTGATTCATATCTGGACTTCGAGCGTGTATCGTGATTTCTTTTTCTTTTTTAACCAAACAGCAGGCTACAAAACATCAAACCATTAAGGCAGTACAGTTATAAAAAAGAAAATGGTTTTATTAACCTCTTCAGCTCTGCTAAATTAAAAATGCATAGTCAAGGAGCTTTGCTGCCGTACCATGGGTGCAGCAGGCGCAATTATATTATTATTTTCAGGCGCTGCGTAATATCACTGCGCCTGCTGCACTCATGGTACGGCAGCAAAGTTCCCTGATTATTACGCCAGAATGAGAGTATAGTTCATAGCCATATCGGCCTAGAAAATCGAAACTTTTCATTTTCCGTCGATCTTAGTACACGATGTAACTACAGAAGAGTCAAAGTTTTTAAATAGGAAAAACATAGACACTCTTTGGTCATTTTTGAGCGAGATGCTACGGTCTAATCAGATTCAATGATCTATGCCAAGCTACAGCTAAAAGTGCTACCGCCAGACCCGGAGATCGTCTGAATGGATTCGAAAACTGTAAAACTCAACAGTTTAACTCTAGGGAAGTTGGAAAATTAGCCTATTTTCAAAAAATAGTGGAGTGTTCCTTTACTGGCCATGTATTTTATGGAGTGCTTTTTAGGTCTATTTAAATGCTATAAATTATTACTATTTGAGCCAATTATATTCTCATGTAAAGATTTGTTAAAAGAAGCATATTCTGTACATACTTTAAGTAGCCTACTTTTTTGGGGGAGTATCTGTACCTTACTTGAGTTTTTATATTTCAGCCAAATTTTACTTTTACTCCACTACATTTCCTAATTAAAATATATACTTTTACGCCGATACATTTCCCCGAAGCATATTCTATGGAGACAGAGAAGTGCAAAACAAATCACAATTCTGAAAAAAAAAAAAATTCACAAATGCAAATGCAAAAAAAAAAAAAAAAAATACAATTCAAAAACACGATAACAATTCAGAAAACACATACAATTCAGAAAACACTATAACAATTCAGAAACACAACAAAATTCCGAACAAAATAACAGTTCAGAAAACAAAATAACAAGTCAGAAAACAACGAAAAATCAGACAAACCGGAAAGGTAGGTATAGTTTGAGAATGGATTACTCACCGCTGACGTCACTCACTAGAGACACCTTCAATCAAGTTTATCCCGGAAGACAGCAGACTAGAGTAGAAGTTTGTGTGTGTGTGGGTGAGTGAGCGTGTGTGTGTGTGTGTGTTGTTGTGTGTGGTGTGTGTGTGTGTTTGTGTGTTGTGTGTGGTGTGTGTGTGTGTGTGAGAGAGAAGAGAGAGAGACGAGAGCGAAAGGGATGTAAATAGGTTTGTCAAATCTTCTGTGGGCGATACACAAATCAGAATAACAGTTTAAATGTTTTCAGCAGATGGTCTTATTTGATCAGAGTTTACCCTAAACCTGAAGAAAACGCTGATGAAAATGTTTCACACGCTTGTTTTGTTCTGTTTGTGCTGGTGGTGTCTGACTGGTAAGTTATAAAGTACTTGTATGGCTTATTACCAGAAGCGGACAGTAACTAAGTACATTTACTTGAGTATTGCACTTAAGTACACTTTTTGAGTATCTGTACTTTACTTAATTATAATTTTTTCTGGGAACTTATGACTTATGAACTTCACTACATTTGAAAGACAAATATTGTACTTTTCAATCCACTACATTTCTATCAAGGTCCTCAAGTGAAAGTCGTCTACTCTGTAGCCCCCAAGCCCCTTTGAAAGTCACGGGGCATTTTTTTTCTCTCCTACAACTGCATTTTTCAGACAGTTTATCAGTAATCATTCTTGGGGCTACATGAAGTGATTTCCCAGCATTTTTTTTTAACACTGACCAGTTGCAAATGTGATATTTATTTACAACAATTCAATAATAAGAAGTTAATATTGTGGTATATATTAGACACAATATTGTCTGATTTTGCTAAATTGTGTAAGTGAAAATATTACCTATAAAGCCACAGAAGAACTGTTGTGCATCTCCTAATAAAACACAAAAGGTGTTTGACTGAAGCAGCACTGCACAGACTGTTCTGTGTGTGACATCAAAGTACAGCGAGAGCGATTAGACAGCATTTTTTTAATTTTTGTTTTGATGTCAAATAAGTCTTGCTGTTTTGATTTTTTGTTAAAGCAGTGTTGCTTTCTAAAGTTATACAGCTACAGTTGTGTTGCTGGGTTTTAAAACAGGTTTGATTTTTTTTCTTCCTTATCACTCTGTATTTACAGCAATATCACTGTCCACTCTGTTCAAATGTGGATGAATGGCTACACATAGATGTGTCCAGAGCTGTGTGAGATCACTACCATCCTGCTTTTGTGGGGGTGGGTAGTGGTGTTCAATACATTTTTTTTGTTTTGTTGTTTTTTCCCATAGGTTTTTAACATTCTAAAAGCTCTTTATTCCAAAGATACTACAAACTAGTCAGTCTATTCAGTAGGTGTAATGTATTGTAAGTTGCTTCAAAGGTATTGCAAGTATTACATACAACAATAATAAAACAGTGCATTGACATAAAAAAGGAAATTTACTTTTGGTACTTAAGTACTTTTAAAAGCAAGTACTTCTGTACTTTTACTTAAGTAAAAATCTGTCTTTACAACTTTTACTTGTAATGGAGTAATATTTGACCAGCAGTATCTGTACTTTCACTCAAGTAATGGAGTTGAGTACTTTGTCCGCCTCTGCTTATTACTAACAAGCTAGGATGATTTTCCTTTGCATTTCTTCACCTATAAATTATATATTTTTTTGCTGTACAACATGCTGTTAATCAATGCATGCTAATGAACTTTTATCGTAGTTTATAGTTATGTGGAAACGAAAGTTAACATTCAACCGTTCTTTTTCATCAGTAGTATCATTTGTGATTAAAATTTTGTGAACGGGATTTCCTCTTTTGCCATGTAGAAGAAAAGTAAAACTAAACTTGCTGTCGGTGACAGTGCTTGCATGTTTTTTCCCCCCACAAGAATACCAACATGTTCACCTTCTCTGGTTTAAGAAGCGGTATTTTACTTAAGCGTGAAAACCATCAATATTCGCGTCATTTTTGCTGAGCACACCTTCTGCAATTAATAGTAAATATAACCAAAACAGGTTATTATAATTTTTATATGAATAATAAAATAAATAAGGAAAACTCGCCCACTCGATTTTGTAATAATCTTTAATTTTGTAGTCCGTATGAAAAGGTGCATTTCTATTAAAGGCACGTCCATGTGGAGATGAGAGAGTCAGCGTCGGCATTCGGCAACCTCATCTTTGCACCAATGAAATGCTGTTCATTTTTACAGCATTTAAACCGTTTATTATAAAAATGATTGTCCAGAAACACAGCGTCGCTGTCTTCTGTAACAGGCAGTCTTGCCGCAAAAGTTTTCAACGTTTTAGTCTACGCATCCTATATAACAGACAAATCATTTTAACAGTATTTTTTACAACATTTAAAGTCACATTTAAACAGATGTTTTTGCATTATACTAATAATCACAAAGCATTTGCTGATGATCAAGAATGCTACAAGCAGACTGTAAATACAAGTAGAAAGAAAAACCTTTCCATGTCAATAGTCACTACAGTGAATACCGCCACCTAGTGGTTCCATCACAATGAGTTTCAGAAGCTCCACTCCAGAAATATTCAAACATTCAACGTCCATCTGATCTGCTGAGACCATCTCAACCTGCAAGAGACAACAGCAGATAAACCTGCTCCACAAACACTGTTCTTCTGTGCCTGGAATATATAAAGTGCTAGTATAAAATGAAGAACTGTCTGTTGCAAGCAACAATCATCTGAGTCCAACCACCAAAGGCCCATGTGGATGATCTTCACTGACAGGGTTTGATGAAACAGGTTACAGCACCACACATGTGTCAAACGCAGCAACTGACTTCCCAAGAAATCACTACCTCTTACTGACTGAAAGACTGAAAGAGAAGCCATGAAAACACTCGATAGTGTTGTAAGAAATGTGAACATAAGATTTGTAATAAATGTGTGTGGACAAATTAAGATGAATCACATGTCATGGGACAGTTTCAATTAAAAGATAATACATCAAAATCGATATTTTTTATAATCTTATTATATAAGAAAGACAGAAGCTGGACAATCAAACGGGATCTTTGACCCTTACAAACATCCAACCGAACATGCCTGACTCTTATCACTAAGAAATCTTATAAAACTTACACAATTATAATTAATCCTTGATTTTCATTTGTTTGCCTTATCTTTTAATTTTACTAGTATATTTTGATTTAAATATATATTTTATCAGAATGCAATCATTTGTAATGTGTTTTTTAAATTAACATTTTACCTGATTTGGCTACAATTATGTCCACTTTTTGAACACTAAAGGTTTAGATTTTATTTAATTATCATGCACTTGAGATATTTTCTTTTGCTGCTGAATTATTTACCAACATAGTTATTTTCTATATTTTACTATACTATATTTATCCCAGGGAAAAAAAAGTTTCATTCATCCAATAAAAAAAAATTGGGGTAATGATTCACATCTATATTTTTTAACTTGAGCCAATGAAAAATAAATAACTTGCCCTTTAGGGGCAATGTGAATCATTACCCTAAATATTTTTAATTGGATGAATGAAACTTTTTTTCAGTATAGTAAATAACTATGTTAGTAAATAATTCAGCAGCAAAAGAAAAAAATCTCAAGTGCATGATAATTAAATAAAATCTAAACCTTTAGTGTTCAAAAAGTTGAAGAAAAGTTGACAATTTTTTCAGTGTTGTAAATATAGTATAGTCAGTGTATATACTGTATTTTTTGGATTATGATGATTATTGTTTTTCTTTATAGAAGTAGTATATTTCGTAGATTGAGTTTAAAACATTAAATAGTGATCATCACTTCACATCAGCGATCGAGGAAAAGAACAGCACTGGTGTCAGATCTTATTAAAACTCAAAATGTTGCTATTGGCTTCAGATCAACTCCGATCAAACAAAGACATGGCATTCGTGCACCCCCCATTTCAAACATCTAAGGGGATCCATTATCCAGATTTCTTTTTTTGACCGATCCTGTTGATATCCTCTCAGGTTACGTGGCCTTTGTCCTTCTGTAAGAAAACAACGAATCACAGAATGTAAAGAGAAATAAATGAACAGTGTTTACAGTAACAGAAAATCTGTCACCAACCAGTTAACAATACTTTCCATTAAGATTACTTCTCTGAAAATTTCATATTAGTCCACTAATGGGTTACAGTTGATATAAACGATTTAACAATCCTTCCAACACTGCAAGGCTTAATGCACAGATCCAATCTTTTTGACCATATCCAATTTGCATAATTTACATACATATGCCTATAAAGTTTGTGGGTCATATATATTATATATATATATTATATATATATATATATATATTTTTGTATATATATATATATATATATAGAGAGTTTTTGTGTGAACTCACACCGGCAACATCCTTCATAATCTGACATTAAGAAGTTAATGTGTCTCCCTCGCCTTGTGATAGTTTGGAATTTCATATGGGAATCGCATTTACGTGTTTAGACGCAGGTCAGATGTCCAGATATTGGATATGTATCCAACGTGTTTCCACGTGTGCAATATCCGATCTGTGTCACATGTCTCAGCCCTTAGTTTGACTGAGTTTTTTTCTGTCTCTTTATGTAATCCCAGGCTGACTGGATGATGGCGAGATCAGATCTCTGTGTGCATTATACCATCTGTTGTCACAATCTTTGTTCATATAGAAATCTCAACTGGGAAGATTTATGGATTAATTCAATTATCTTTTGAAATTATTTTCTCCGACTGGCACCCTGAGAAAGGCCATTATTTTCTATTGTATAATTGGTGAAATTTAGATCCGTGGGCACCTGTTTTACAAATAGGGACCCCGCACTACGTCTCTCGCACCACCAGAGGGAGCCTTCACCTGAGTATTAACCACCTCATTCGGACTCAATTTCCCATCAGCCTTCATACCTGGAACTGATCACCCTGCACCTGTCTTCAATTATCTCACACACCTATTTAAGGCACTCTTATCTGCTCTTCAGTGCGAAGCCTTGATTTGCCCTGGTGATCATTTCGAAGCGTTTTCTGTTATTCTGCCTGCCTGTTTGTTGACCTGGACTGTTTATCTCGTTTTCTGATTCTTGCTGCCAGCCCCGACCCCTTTAGCCTGTTTATCTACTGTGTTTGCTCTCCGCCTGCCCCAATTCTCTGCCTGTTCTCTGGATTACGTCTACTGTTGGTTATCCTGTTCTACTACTGTTTACTGCCCTGTCTTGTACTGCTTTTGTCTAATAAACTACAGATGGATCATCAAGCTACTGACTCATCACAGCACCATACTGTATATTTTAGACATGCTACAGTAATACAGTATCTTACCTCATACTGGAACATTCAACAGCTGCTCAAACTTGTTTTTCTCATTGTCTTCTGTTAAAAAAAATCACACAGACAATTAAACACTAATTTTGCTTTAAAAAGATTGTTTTCCTCTCACTATAGTAGCTGTAGGTGATACTTGCCCATTTTAGAGCTCCTGTGACGATAGTAAATCACACCAAGAACAGCTGCAACCAGCAGCAGAACACCAACACCAGCACATGTTCCCGCTATAAGACCTGAAGACAGACATGAATCTAGAACAGATGAAGACAGACAGTCATTAGTGTGAGTGCATCCGACTGTTTCTCATTTGATATATTCTCTTTATCCACTCTTTTAGAGATCCATGTTAGAGATGTGAAAGATTAATTCCTCTGTTAATATATAAGGATTATTATATGAAATTTGGGTAAATTGCTAATTCATTTGATTGATTCATTTTACATATAGTCTCAGTTACAAATAAATAAAACATAAATATAGTAATAATACTAATACTAAAATCAAAACTGGCACACCTGAACGTGACTGTCAGAAGGGGAATATATGGAAGCTGTCACCTTTTAGAACAATGTGTCTTTATAAATAAACGAATATGTGTGGTGTAATCTATTGTAAATAAATTAAAAAAGAAAGCGAGGAGAAAACATACCCCTTTCACGCTCTTGTTTCTTCTCCACATTGTCTGATTCTTCATTGGGTTTGACAGGACCAGACAGAGAGGCAGGAAAACACAAGGAAATAATCATTTAAAAATATTATTTGCATTTAGCATTGTTTTTTAATTCATTAATTTTTCTAAAAACATTTCTATTTATTTATAGCTGTGGGAAAATCTTTTAAAACAAGGAACACACTCCCTGCAGTGTTTTGTTACTAATACTGGTTGCATTGTGGCAAAAAAAAATATATATTAACAGTCAAAGTGATCAATTATAATAATATATTTGATAAAGGGTCTTAAAGGAGCAATTATAATAGTTTAAATATCATTCAAATGTTGAATTATTCACAAAAGTTGTCTGCTGAAAAAGACTCTAAATGTATTTTAAAGTTGTTTTTATATATTCAAGAAAAGAGATTAAACCGCTTTGATTGTGTTCAGATAGTCCACATTCAATCAATTAATGAGTTCAATAGTAACTGTTTGTAAAATGCAGCAGGGCATATGATTGAATGACTCGTCACTAATGACTGAATCAACACTATATGACTCACCACTGATGGACACACTGAATGTCTTTACTGTGTCGCCGATGTTGATCATTTTTTTGATGACTTGTGCTCACACTTGCCGTTGTGTGCCGTTGTGAAACAGCGTGTTTCAGCGGTGACTCATCTGAACGCCTCTGATTGGTCTTTGTATTCATAAACTCAACATAATAGTATGGGATTAGTTATAATGCGCAGTGCTTAAAACCGGTGTTTGTCTCTGGCTCTGTGCAGCCAGCGAACGCGATGGGTTTTAGCTGCTGGAGATGTTTTTTCTTTTTTTTTATATAGCATAGTTTTACAGGACAAACTCGCATTTCAACCAAAATTGTTTTGGTGTGATATGATGTCAAATGCAAAATGATAATGCACCATCAGCTACATTTTGTAATTTTATTTTTTTAAAGTGAATGACTAAAACAAAGAAAGATTTATACGTTAAATAGAACCAAAGCCATGAGAACTTGTTGGTCATTTGCAAACAAAAAAAAAAAAAAGTTTTACAAGTTAGTCATCATTTTTTTTTCAAGACTGAAATCATGTTACTCATTTGCTAAACTACCGAATTATTCAAAACAAGCGACGAGAAAAACAGAAGACAAAGTGGGGTTAAGAGCAGACCGTGAGTTCTGAAAATGAAACCTCGATCGGCAAAACAGAAAAGGTTGAAAAGCAGTATATCCTAGACTAAACTTACCTTCAGCGACAAGAACAAACAGAGTGAGCAAGACCAAGACTTCCATAGATTTTCTGCACCAAGTCAACCAAATAAATTGAATTAAGACAGCATTTCTACTTTTCTAACCGCAATGTCCTTCTTTTCAACGATTAGAAAGTAGGCTAGTTGCTTTTAACTTGTTTTTGTAATTAAGTGTAAAGAAAGAAAAAAAAAACACGTAAAGAAAAAGGAGAAGAAACAATAGAGGACATGCATTACATATGTTCCTTTACATGATTGTGATATAATCTAGGTGTGTGTGTGCTTTTATTCCCGAAGGCGGGGCAAAGCCTTGTATAATGTCAACTCATAACAATTACAACAAAACATGAAGTATGATATCCACAATGCAAATTTGTCCTAATTCTAAGTGACTATTTTGGACTTGTTAGCCCTGCTGAAAAACATCTTAAACCAGCCTCAGCTTGTTTGCTGGATTTAGCTCGTGTGCAGCAAAGGGGTCTGTTTTCTGCTTTAAAGGAGTGCATCTAGTTAATCAGGGAGACCAGCCTAAACCAGTGAAGACCATTTTTTAGTGATGTTACGTATGAAACAAAGAGAAAAGTGCGTATATTGAGTATGCAGCGCAATTTAAGTTTCGCATTGCATCGTTTCTCCAAAAATCACGTGATCAATACACTAATATACAAAAGAGAGAAAACAGGTCTGAACATCACTGTTCAAGTAGTACACAAAGAAAAAAGTAAATAACTTTGAGTGACTCACCACTGACATGCACATTGAATGTTTTTATGGTGTCGCCACTGTTGCTGCTTTTAATGTAGATTTTTGTGCTGTCACACTTGCCGTTTCTCTTTAAAGGTACACTTTTGCCTGTGCTGTTGCCTCTGATGATCTCTGCTTCATAACGTCCAGTGTGTTCAGTTGTGATGTTTGTGATGGTCAGAGATCCATCCTTATAGTCCACCTCCAGTCTGCCTCTGAATCTCCCGTCTTCACCATCATACAGACAACTAGTACTGGGCTTTCCATTGATCAGAGCGACGAGAGTGTCATTACAATACCACCGCACTGTTTCATTTGGTTGTTTAACATCAGAAGGTAGAGTAACATTTTTTCCCTCCATCACTGGCACTGACTTCTCTTCGCCTGTATCACCAAACACAGCTGCAGACACAAATAAACAGTTACTTTATTTTTGTGAATGGAACTAAGTAATTCAGAAATGCCTTGGATCTCAACAAATGACAGAACAGATAAAGAGAAAAGTTTATGAATGGAGGCATCTTCTCACAGCTTTCTTTTTTTATATTAAAAACAAAATCCCATCTGATGCAGAGATCCTAATAAAGAATATTATAAAGTAGTATTTTTTAATAAGATTTCAGAATACAGAACAGCTCTTTGTGGTAATAAAGGACACCATTTTAAAATACATTCAAGGTAAAGTGACCCTATTAAACCCATCCACAGATGAACAGCCTTCCAGTAAATTTAGTATTCAACTGAAGATGAATCTCACATCTAAACAATCATGTTTAAGCATGAACTATATACACGTTTTTTTTATTGCAAACATTTAATCTTAGATGTGTTAAAAATAAGCCCTCTGTGTGTCATCCGATTCACTTTTTTTTTTATTAGTCTGCTAAATTAATTAGAGAAATGCAGATCAAACTGGACAAATGTTTGACATTTTCATCATCTACACAACAATAACAGAACAGGCAGTCTCGGGTTCTTCCCTCCTTCGCATTCCTTTACTACAGTAATATTTAACATGCCCATGATATAATATTGCTGCTGAAAGACTCTCTTATCTTTTCTTAACATTTAGACACTTTTAAGCTCTATGGTTATGGTCACCTCTCTTGCAAATGCTTTTCATTCCTACAGAGAACCTTTCAGCAAGGTTTAGTTTACAGTTTAACAGAAATTAGTTTAGAAGTTAGTCAAAAATCTAAACAACTAAGAGAGTAAGATATAGGCTATACGTTTTAAATTAATATAACTTATACATTTGACTCATTCCTTTTCTTAAAAAGGGTTTAAAGGCTGAAATGTTTACCATCTTATCAGACTTTTGTGTTTTGTGAAACCCAGTATCTGAACTGTAAATAATGTTATTTGATGGTGTAATAAGTTACCATAGACACTGTCCTGCCCTGCTCCTATGGGATTACATGTACTTGTGCTGGCCTTAACAAGTCTTAAATTTGATTTAAAAAATCCTGCAAATAGAAAAATACAATTCCTTTATTGATATTTGTTCATATTGAAAATGTTTTGGATTCATGTTTTGAATGAAAAACATTGTCGTGAATTCGTTGTATGCCCATTTAAAATACAAATTCATTGTTATACACAGATAGCAGTATAGTCTCGACGCTAAATAAACGAGGTTCTAGTAAATGACACGGGCACAGCACTTATACTTGTATATATACTTTTACTTATAACAAAAAACAGAGCAATGCCTAAAAGCTGCTATGTGACAAGGTGCAGCAAACACACTAAAAAACCCAGAACTACAGTTTTTATAAGCTGTCGACCCAAAAAATGAGCATTTAGGACACAACAGTAGAGCGCAACGTGCTCGTTTTACTCTGAGAACTGCGTCCACTGGAGGCAAGCGTAATAGCGTCAGGAACATTCATTATTTTTAACCATGTCAAAGGATTATTTCACCAGCCTATGTGAATCTGAGAGGAGGAGATATATTAAGAAACTAAATTCTATCGGTCTGTGTCAGTGTCCCTTTTCCTAACCTTCCTTTTGTTTGAGAAATGATACAAATTAACGGCCCAAAGTGAAATACCCCGACATCTACAACTGTGTGTCCTAAATGCTCGTTTTTGTGGGGTCGACGGCTTATAAAAACGTAGTTTGGGTATTTTTTTTAAGCTTGTTTACCGTAAAGCTTGTGACATAGCAGCTTTTAGGCATTGCTCTGTTTGTTGTTATGAATCACAAATGAGGAGGCAGCTTCCCGCAATAGAAAGTCAATGGAGCGCGTTGGAGCGCGCTTTGCCACTGCCTTCTGCTCCGCTATTGGCCTGCTACGTATGACGAAATACGTAGGTCTATAAAAGCATGATACCGGCTTGACGAAGCGATGCGCTTTGAAAATTGACGGTGTAATTATATAAATCTATAGTTTATATACAGCTCTATGTTCTTCGTGAAGAACCCACATACAGACGAGGCGCGGCTGGTTAAGACTGTGTCATAAGAACTATTTAGCCAAGGGACTGTTGTCAGTCTTACTTTTTGGATTGAAATTAGACCAATCTATCTTTTCATGTAACCTCAAAATATTATAGTCTTTAAAAAACACATGACTAACTTTCAAGACTATTCTAAACTGTCGATGCACATAGTGAAGTATCATCATCATTATTATTATTATAATGTTACTTACCAGGTACGAAAAGAAGCACAAAACAAACTGTCTTCATTTTTCTCCGTCTTAATAAAGATGTCAGATATTTTCCAAAGTCAACCATCAAACTGGACCGAACACGTGTCGCTTTATGGTTGATGTACTGACTTCTAATGAAGAAGCGTTGCAGTCGACTGTAGCCTTGTTTTGTAGCGTTGCGGGCTCGGCGGGCTCTGGGCGGCTCAGGTGTTCATAAAGAGCAGGGGTGGCGAACGTCGGTCCTGGAGATCCGCAGCCCTGCAGAGTTTAGCTTCAACCCTAATCAAACACACCTGAACAAGCTAATCAAGGTCTGAAGGGTTACTAGAAAGCTACAGGCAGGTGAGTTTTAATTAGGGTTGGAGCTGTACTCAACAGGGCTGCGGCTCTCCAGGACCGGAGTGCGCGACCGCTGCGGCAGCTGTTGTTCTCACTGTTGCCAACTCTCGCGAGACAAATAAGCAACATCAGCTTCAAAAACAAGCCCTATATATATACTCTATATACACTTTTTGATGATTTATTATCATCAATATTATTTATTATCAAATATTTATTACCAATAAATGAGCCTGCAACATATTAAATGAAACCACTCTTTTTTATTTGAAAAGCAAAAACAGAAGTTATTTTACAAAAAATCAGCAAACTGCAACAAAGTGGGAACAAAACTCATCTCCAATCCCCTGTGAGCAGAATAGGATCGGAGAGATGGAAAAGCAGAAAAACACAAGAGCTTCAAAGGGGAGCTGTAGCCAAATAGCCTACTAAAATATAGGCAAAACTATATTTACTATTAGTATTAGTATAGGACTACTTGTTTTTTATTACAGCACGTGATAATTAATACATTACAAAAGCATTGTAAAAATTAAAAATTAGGCTAAAAGAAAGCCATCCCACTCCTCTACATCTACTTCTATCATCGCTTGGATTACAACGTCACGCGCCTTCTTTTTGAATGTGATTTTTCTCCAATGAGGGGGAGGAGGGGGCGGGACATTTGGCAAATTACACTGCAGCACTTATATTATTGCACTGGTTGCTTAAAGGTTCCATATGATGTGCTAAAAAAATAACGTATTTTGTGTACTTGTTGTAATGAAATGGTTTATCGGTTGCGGTTTAAGGTTAAAAAACACATATTTTCCACATTCTGTACATTATTGTTTCTCTTCTATGCCCGGCCTTTCTAAAACGCGTAAATTTTTACAAAACTCATCGTTCTGAAAAAAAGTGCTGTGTGCTCTGATTGGCCAGCTATCCAGCGTTGTGATTGCGGAATACCTCAACCGTCTGATGGAATGTTAAGAGAGCCCCTCACCACTGTGTGCTCTTATCAGGCGGAGGCTAACTAGACAAAAAGTTTAAAACCCATTATAAACGAGGCATTTGGTGCATCCAGTGGGGACATAATTACAGAATATAATGACTTATACTGGTTAGCGTTGCATCGGCGCCCGTGAAACCATAAACCTGTCTGCATTGGTATCGGAGAATTACAAACAACAAGCGCTACTCTTTAAAGCACTGCTCCAAACTCACGTTTTGATCATCATTGCAAATTCTTTAAATATGAAATCGTACTTACAGTCTGTGAGTCAGAAATGCCGGCATTGTAGTCTACTTTTCCAGGATCAGGAAACAGTCCTCCATTTCTAGTTGTGTCCTCTTTTGGAAGGCAAAACAAAGTAGTTTCACTTTCACAACAAAACAGCATAACACACGGCAGGCTAGAGTGAGCGGAGGCCAGCTTGAGTGAGCGGCAGCGGGCGGGCTTGAGACGGCACAGTTCGGGCGAATTCGAAAGGAGTGTCCGGCGGGCTTGTGGCAACCACATGTGGCGACCCCGGGCTGGAGTCCGCTTCGTCCTCTTTTGGAAGACCCAAACAAAGTAGTTTTGCTTTCACAATGAATCACACATCATCTTTACGACATGGCGGCGGCAACAACAAAACTACAGCGAGAATAAAAATTACACCTTCTTTCTTTGATTGAACATTTGGGCGGTGTTATGCAAATCTTACCACATTTTGACGTAGACATGTGGGGGCGTGTTTAGAACGAGCCGTTTTAGGTAGGCGTGTTTGACTCTTAACTTTTATAAAGAATATACCTTTGGATTTGAGACTTTAGTCTTTGCAAATTTACCGATCTTTTTTATGCACCAAGAGCTTGTAACACTCCAAAGAGAAAGGAAGAATTGAAAGCGCATCATATGACCCCTTTAACTGCGAGCAGACAGAGTGTCATTCAGTGCATTGGAGAATACGGCAAACATAAATAAGGAAACGAAGTTGCTTGTCAGATTTCCCTAAAAAGCAACCATATTTTTTAAAATAGATTTTTTCATGCAACTTTACAAAAAAAAGAAGCCCAAAGTCGCTTAAGGCCCTGTCCCACATGTCACCCTAAACCCCGCGTCTTCCTGCTGAGTCCGCACTTTCGATGCTGCTTTGGACGGTCGGGTAAAGTCTGCTGGGCTGACTCGCCCCTGCGGGAGCTCGGCAAATGCTGATCAGGTCGCATAAACCGGCCGCACGGGGGGGGGGTCGCTCGTGAGCCTCTTCTGACGCTAACAATTACAAATGGACACCCTCGGTCTCATGTGACTTACGGACATCGCCCACGGTGGCATTGCAAGTCTGTAGACCCAAGTGGCACATGAATGCCTTGTCCACATCCCCACACATTGCGTCCTTGGCCACTTGAGACACGTGCGCTCGAACAGGTAGGAGTGCGCAAGACTGTCCAAGTTCTTAAAAACGCCAACGCAGTGCCCTTACAGCACCGCTAAACCCTAATATCTTGATCGCTCCGGAGGAACTCGCAGCGATATTCTATTATAGCGGGACTTATCAAGGACATAATCAGAAACTAAGGCAACTAAGGAAAGAGGAACTGAACGCAGGAAATGTAAACACAAACTAAGAATCCAAAGAACAGAGAGAACGCCTTTATTGTATAGGCTATCACCATCTACACCACTTGTGGATTATGCATAGAGAATTTAATTTAATTATTATAATTAATGTGGATAATCATATTTTCCTAAAAACAAATAACATCATTGCATAGTCCCCTGCATGCCCCCACAGAAAGAAAAAATGTTTCAGAAGCTGTCGTTAGGGCGGTACCCTTTCAAAAATTACTCTTTTGTAACTTTTAGGTACTAATATGTACCTTTAGGGTACCCTTTAGGCACAAAAGTGCACCTTTTGAAAGGCACCGTTCCAGCGGCAGCTTTTGTAACTTTTTTTCTGAGAGTGTGTGAGACCAGGGATGTTCTTGCTGTGCCATTCTCAGCCTCAGATATCACGCCCACGCTGAATTCACTAAGTGGTTAGGCAAAGGTCTGACTTCTGGAGACAATAGCTGTGGGGTGACTTTGCTGCTCACTGAGCCACTTTAGCTCTATATTCAAACAGTTTTGCCATGCATTTCAGAAATGACAAAAAAAAATGTCTGTAAAGTTACATTGAAATAACAAATAAAATATATCCTTAAAAGCAGCAGGCTAAGCAGAGCATGTAGTTCAAATAAATATTTAACTGTTGTACAAACATGTATATCATACACTCAAGACCTAGAAAAGACCTCTGAGCAGGGTAACACCTGAATGTGTTTCTCTGGAATGCATGTGAGACTCCAACAGCTCATTTTGTGAGTCAAAGTAAAACCTGCTGTGGTCTGATCTGTTTAGAAGTGTGGTTTGACCATGGTGCCAAGAGAACAGCGTCACTAGTCACCAACCTGAACTATGACAAGTGTCACATGTTGGTGCAAATGGAGACATTTGAGCTGCAGATCTAAATGCAGTAGTTAAACAAAACAAAAACTGTCTGGAGTACAACGCAAACCATGTAGGTTGGTTTGGGTTTTGCTCCAGAATGTTTTTGCTTTGTTTAATTGACAATAACGGACCACTGATGATAATAAACCAAGAACTGAACCAAAAAGTGAGCATAAATGCACAGGACAAAAGGGGGATCTAAACTAGCTTTTTTTAATTTTTTAAAGCTGGCGGAGAAAGGGTTAATAGAAGATAGATAAACATATTCAACCAACAAGTGCTTGAGTGGTGCATTGGGTGGGTGGTGGTCAAATCCTGAATCATGCGCAGCACTATTACTATCACAGTTTAAGACTGATGGTTTACCATCTGTCACAGAAGTGTTCACATATTTCAAGCGCTTTTATTTGACAATGGTTAACAAGTTCATTTTGTTCTGCTTGTGGCATCTTTTTGGTAAGTTATGATCGTATTCTTAATTTGTTTCAGGTTAATAAGTAGGTCATGAACTACTTTTTAGCCAGGTGATTTACATTGTTTGTTAGACCTACATAAACGATGCTGCAATCAAATAAAAATGCATTTTACTGATTTGAACCACAAGCGAAAAACCACAAGATTGAAAAAACAGCAGAATCTGTTCTTGCCACATTTGAATATTGATGATCACCGAGACATCAGCTAAACATTTATTTCTTGAAAAAAGAGGATGGGGAGTAAATTATGACATCATTTTTAATTTTGTGTAACAATCTAAAAAAACAGAAAATAAGCTATGTAAACCATGCAATCACCTTTTAAGTTGTTTTACTTCCAGTTAAAATGATTCAGAGGGGAACTGAATGTACAGTACCGTGCTTCCCACTAGTTCACACTGCATTCTTAAAAATGATCTGCAGTGTAAGATCACTGTTAAAAATGAACTGGCTCTGTCCATTTAGGTTGGGCTCAGTGTGTTTGGCTTCCCATAACCAATCATTTTCCAGAGTAGGGGCACTAAAGGGGCCAACTGAGGGACTGTATAATTAACAGTCTTCTGCTGTTCTTTGGTCTTTGTTTTACATTTGAATTGTTTAAATCAGTTATTTTATGTAAACAAATTATTAACCCTTAATCTGTGACAAACTCTATGTTTTCCAGGTGTCTTTGGTGTTGATGTGGATGGAATGGAGTTGGTATCAGTGAAGGAGGGAGATTCAGTTACTCTAAACTCTGGTCTTACTGAAATGACGGGTGATGATCTGATTCTGTGGAGGTTTGGATCTGAAAACACTTTAATAGCTCAAATCAATAAACGGGCCGGCAGCATCATTGTATATGATGATGATCTTGATGAGAGATTCAGAGACAGACTGAAGCTGGACGATCAAACTGGATCTCTGATCATCACAAACACCAGAACTGAACACACTGGAGTTTATAAACTACAGACCAACAGTGTGAGCAAGAGCTTCAGTCTCACTGTCCATGGTGAGCTATCAGTTTCACATTTTACTACACTTTTAAAGGTTCTGGATCTAAAAATTTCAATTATTTTCACCTTCAGTTAGTAAAATAATTAAATCATTTGAACATTTATGCAAATGTAGAGAGAGGACTGACCATGTTATAGCAATTATCATAATGTTGCTTTGGGTTGAATAAAGTGTATCACTCTCTCTCTCTCTTTCTCTCTCCTCACACACACACACACACACCACACACACACACCAACACACACACACACACACACACAACCACACACCACAAACAACCACACACACACACACACAAACAACAGCTCGATCAGCTCATGTATGGGGACATTCCATATAGGCTTAATGGTTTTTATACTGTACAAACCGCATATTCTATTGCCCTACACCAACCCTACCCCTCACAGGAAACTTTGTGCATTTTTACCTTCTCAAAAAAAACTCATTCTGTATGATTTATAAGCATTTGTACCCATGGGGACCACAATTTAGGTCCCTCCATGAAAGAGTCCCCATGAGTCTGGGTGTATTCAGGTTTAAGTCCCCACCAGGATATACAAAACAGTACACACACACACACACACAACCCACACACACACACCCACACCACACCACACACACACACACCACACCACACACACACACACACAAAAACACACAACCACACATTGGGTTTTCATGTTTTTATGGTGACATCCACATAGGCGTAATGTTTGTCTACTGTACAAACTGTATTTTCTATTGCCCTACACCTAAACCTACCCCTCACAGGAAACTCTGAATTTTTAGATTTTCAAAAAACTTAATTCCGTATGATTTATAAGCTTGTTTCCTCATGGGCACCAAAAATGTCTCCACAAGGACAAGGATTTTGAATATTGCCATCTTTATGGCCCCATAATGTTTGTCCCCATAACGTAGGGCAGTGGTTTTCAAACCGGTCCTGCAAGCACTCCTAGCACCTCACATTTTGTATGTTTCCCTATATCTGACACACCCATTTCAGGTCTTGCAGTCTCCACTAATTAACTGACGAGTTGAATCAGGTGTGATAGATGAGGGAGACACAGAAAATGTGCAGTGCTGGGGGTGCTCGCAGGACCGGTTTGAAAACCACTGACGTAGGGCATATCTGAACCACACACACAAACCCTATCCCAGGGCTGTCCAAACTCGGTCCTGCAGAGTTTAGCTCCAACTTGCCTCAACACACCTGCCTGGAAGTTTCAAATATACCAGGTAAGACCTTGATTATCTGGTTCAGGTGTGTTTAATTAGGGTTGGAGCTAAACTCTGCAGGACACCGGCCCTCCAGGACCGAGTTTGGACAGCCCTGCCCTAGCCTGTCTAATTTCTAGTCACTTCAGATAATCTTAATTATCATTTAACTTTACAAAATATACTACATTAACAACTTTTTTGTTTGTTTTTTTTTTACTTTGAGAAATGATAAGTTCACTCCACTCAAGCCTCCTCCTCCTTCGAGTGAACACCTGTTTTTGCACACTGCCTCCCAGTGGTTTAAGCTCAAAATGCACTTTTACGTTCTGGACCTCTTTTGCACGTCTCCTTTGTCCGAAACACCCATTTCAGGTCTTTGAGTCCTTGGGAACAACTAATTAGAGTTAATAGCTACTTTCAGTAGCCTATCAGTATCAGTATTGATGAGACATACACTGACTGACTGACTGAAGGTGCAATAAACACGCTATTCTGATTTATTCTTTCTTCTCTCATATTTCCAGCTCCTCTGGCTGTTCCTGTAATCAGCAGTAACTCTTCATCAGCAGCAGCAGTAGTGCCAAAATGTGAACATCCTAACATCACTGAACTCTGTAAGACACATGCAGGTACGTCAATGCTTGCTGTTACCAGACTGCTAAACTTTTAAGATGCCAATAGTTATTTAGCAAAAAGCAAAAAAAACTAACAAAAAAAACAACTTCTGTTCTCACTTATTCTAAGCAGATTTGAGTTTTTGCAGATAATATTCTTAAGATTCTTGTAATTGTGAGTTCCTAAAAGAGACCGTTTAGAAGCACAGGTCTGTTTTATCATTGCTCATTTGTTTCTATTTATTTATTTGTTTTTTTCCCAAAAGTTCACGTCCACGGTTATGATGCTGCTGAAGCAGTGATCCGATTGGTCGTCACTGCTCTGATGGGCGTGGCTGCTGCAGCTGCTGTTGTTCTTCTGCTCAATGACATCAGATCTACAAGAGGTTAAAAGAAAACAGATAAGACTTCATATACTGAACTAAAAATATTGGGATAGATCTTGGGATATATCTTGGAGTTGTATTCTGTATTCTAAAGATACAAATATGTGTGGTCTAATTGTTTAGTGAATGTAAAACGAAGCTTTGCTTACCAATGCTCTATTTTGGATCGTAAAAGCTTCATTACCCGAATTGTTTCAATATGGTGTAGCTACATCAGGACCATCTGGTGTCCAAAACGATGACTATTCTTCAATATTTAATTTTACTCTGTAGTGGCATCTTTATATGGCTTTATTAATTAAACTCCTTTCTTCTTCTTTTTCTTCTTATTATTATCATGCTTACTTTTTTTAGCAATACTACAAATTATTTGGATGTAGCCTAATTCTAAATATAGAAATATGTCATGCCAAATAAAGCACCTTCAACTGAAAACCACCTACTGAACTGATGTAAATCTATGAACCATATAGGTCCTATACTTACATAATAAATCATCTGGCAAATCATCTCATGCAGATGAATACATATGATCAGGAGCTGTTTTCCAGCTCTAATTAAGCCTACATTAACTGTTCTTAATTTTGTGTGTGTCCTGTGTTAATGAAGTACATTAGGTCTTAAGTTTCTCCAATCCTTATTTCCCTTTTTTTTTTTTTTTTTTTGACAGGACTTACAGATATGCTTCTTTTAACATGAAATCTTTACATGAGAATATAATTTGCTCAAATAGTAATCACCTTAATGTAAAGTAATACCTTGGCCTAAAAAAACAATCTGAGGAAACTAGAAGTTAGTGCAAACGAGCGACCAGTGGGAAGAATGAGTCTGGAGCCCTGAATTGCCCAGCTCCCTCTGTCAATGATCTAGCACCCCCTCAGCACCTGCGTTCAAAATTCTCTGGCGCCGCCCCTGCCCAACCTGTATCCCGAAGCTCTCAACATCCCAGTCATCATCTTTCTACCGTACACAGAGCCACAAACAGGTCGAACGACTGCATCCACACCATCTCTCCCTAGCCGTGCGTAATCAAAACGATGAATGTTCCTCGATGCGCAGAATTGAGAAATGGAGGAAATACTGGAGCCTCTCCCGAGTCCATATTACTGCTGTAGGACCTCTTGAACTTGTTTGTATGTGTATCCCAGCTCCTCTACTAACCTGCAGATTACACTTTCGTAATCATCAAGCACACTCCACACACATCTTCCAGAAAATCTGGGGTTGTTAACGTGCAGTCACACAGTTAATGGAGGTCTGATGATAAATGATTGCATGGTCAGACGTGCCAATGCATAGGCATAGGGCCTATACATACAGCGCTCTGGGTAAATACATCCACATCCCCACCCCCCGCTCCACCACTGGTACGGTCCAATTGGTTAAATACCCCAAAATAAGGTCTGTGGTTCACACAAGCTCAAGATACTTTAGCGTTTTATTCTACGACATAAAACACAACAGTTACACCCCACTTTTTTCAAACTGTTATGTTTCTTAAAAAAGACAGTTGCTAACAAGTTGCTAAATGGGACTACAGGCGCTGTCGGAGACATTAAACGTCATCACGCCGAACAGTTTATCAATTTACAGTATTTTCCAATTGTAGTATAATTTATAGTACAATTAATTGTAGAATAACCAATTATTAGTTTCCAGCGTTTTATATTGTTGTTCGACAATGTTTTTTTGTTTTGCCCCTTAATGCAACAAGTCTTCTGATGGAAGATGCTCGTTTTATCGCTTTCTACTGATGCGGAGACTCTAGGTTCGGACCCTAAGGTAAAGTCATATGATTATTCCTGTAAAACACGTAAGTGAAACTTTAATGATGCATAGTGCTTAAAGCCACGTTAAAATTAAATGTTTACGGCCACAAGCAGCTGTTAAAGCATATGAGGATTTTCTAGAAGCAAGGATAAAACAACATTTTGTGTAACCACCGTAACAAAATGATAACTTAAATGTGGTACTTTATTCACTAAAATAAATTTAATCTTACCATATCCAAAAACTCAATCACTCTGCTGTTATTAAATAGATTAAATGCACTAGAATTTTAATGAATAGTATGTGGAGACACGTTTTTAATTAAAATATTAATATTAATCAAAGATGTATTCACTTTTAATGCACCTTATTTCAAAATGTACAGAAATACGTGCTTTCATATGTCTTTAGTTAGATTATTACTTGATTATTTTAATATTATTACTAGTATCATTTAGCAGTTTGTTTGGCTCTAGTTTTGTATTTATTCCAGTTTATATGAAAAGTCGATATGATTAAAAATTCATATACAGAGTAAACTTTTCATTGAACAAGTTAAAGATAAGTGTGAAAATGTCGGGAAGTTGGTGATGGTGACGCGAAGGCGAGCGCCCGTGATGCTTATGTTTATAGCCTTTAAGTTCTGGTGCTTTTATTTAGGCTCCAAAATTCATTAAAGTATATTTTTTTGTGAAGATTATCTTGATGGACAAAACGTGTAAGTTTCATGAACTATGATTGAAAACAGAGCTTATATTTTGCTATAATCCAAAGCCTATGGAAAAATCCCATTGGCTTTTTGTCGAGGGAACCAATGCGATGCTAACAGCAGATCCGCCTACATAGTTCCACCACTCTATTGAAAAATGTAATAGATAATGGAGTAAAAGTTTTATCATTTGTACGTGTTTACAAACTGAAGAAATTTTTAAACGAGGCAAATGGAGATTTCCGGCCAAGATGATGTGTTGAACAGTCGCTCGCGTCAGAGACAGAAGAAAAATTGTCTCAAATCTTGATTATCAGCTTATAAAGACGCTCCAAACAATGAAAACGTATGATCAAACCGGCCAGACTGATAATTAAAGAGGGGGACAGTGAAAAGAAGCAAGCTGCGATGAGCACTAAGATTCTCGAACAATCTGCCGACCATGACTACGATATGGAGGTTAGCACAATAAATCAGTAAAAGAAAACACTCCACACCGACAACTCCAAGCAAGATTCCAGCTGGGAAATAGAGCAAAACTACATTAAAGGAAACTGAGGTCTCTAACCTGACCATACTGGAAGCCATTCGGAGTTTGGAAAAGAACTTCAATGAGCAACTGACGCAACTTCGAGAGCAAGCTAAACAGAGTAGCAGCATGATTGCTAGCCTAACAAAAGCCATGCAGTTCAATGCCGAAGAAGTTAAGGAATGCAAGGGGAAAGTCATCGAGCTGGAAAAGCAGACATCCCACCCTGCAAAAACTCATTTCAGGGAGGTAGTACCACCCCCAATATCGTTTGTGTCTTGAATGAACATCAGTATTTAAAGTATTTAACATGTGTATTACTATTAGTATATGAGATCATGAGGTTTTAAAGTGACAGCAGCCCTTTGCTGTTGCCCTGTGCCAATGTCCTTGACTGAATAATGTTTGTAAAATAAATAAGAATGGATTTATACAGTGAAGACTATGCAGTATATTTGTACATTTGATTACAATATAATATTTCTATTTTTCAATGCTTTAAAAGTTTTTCCAAGTAGGTTGATTTCTTATGTGTCTTTGTTCTGTTGTAATTGTTTTGACTGTCTACTTGTCTTCAGTAGGCTTGAGTTTTCTTTTCCTCTTCATCCCTGATGAAGTTGCCCAATTCAAGGACTTTACAAAAAATGAAAAAAGCAAAAGTGTTGTTGCCTTGCTTCAGCTCCTGCAGTCTGTGTTCCCTAATGTGGACATAGCTCTTCGTATTTTCTTGACTTTGCCTGTGACTAACGCCAGTGGAGAGCGTTCCTTTTCCAAACTGTCTTTAGTCAAAAACCATCTCCATTCATCCATGTTACAAGAGAGGCTAAACCATCTTACTTTGATGTCCCTGGAAAGTGACATTCTCCGATCCCTGGACTTCAGTGACGTTATCAAGGACTTCTCTTTCCACAAAAGCAGGAAAAAAAGTTTTTAAGGTAAGCAATTTTCTTCATTGTATATTGCAACTGAATTGGCAACTGTTATCCTGAATGCTAGAATTACATTCTTGTCTCATCTTGATTCTGTTACTACTTCAGCAGTATTAGAAATATGCAATTTTTTTCCCCCTCAGTAGTTGTGTACCTAAAGAGGTGGGTGCTGAATTGGGGGCGAGGCTTATGCTGCAGTTCTATGGATGTTTTGCCCTCCAGGTCTTCGAGCCGGTCACGTGACTGAAAGCTATCAATAGGGGAATTTATGAATAAAAATCACCTGATAGATATTTGGAGAAGTTTAAATCCAGGAGTAAAACAATATTCCTGGTTCAAACCTCATAACACCTGTAAATCCAGGATTGACTACTGGTTTGTGGATTACTCGTTTAGAGAATTTGCCTCAGACATCTTGATTTCTAAAGCCCCGTTAACAGATCATTGTATTGTAGAAATGAAATTAAATCCAGTTGATAGAATAAGGAAAAATAAAGGCTACTGGAAATTTAATTCTGGTCTGTTAAAAAATAAAGAATATTGTGCAAAGATAAAAGAAATAATATTGAGACTATAAATAGTTTTTGCAGTAAATGGGAATTTGTAAAAAAATAGAATTAGAGAAAATTCCATAAAGTTTAGTAAGGAGATTGCCTTGGAAAAAAAGAAGAGAAGAATGTAGCCTGTTCCAAGAAATTAGTCAGTGCTGTCTTACGGCAGAATTAAACGGTGAAGATAAAGACAAACTATTGATATTGCAGTCCAAATTAGACGATATGTATTGCAAAAGAGCTTAAGGTGCAATTGTGAGATCGCAAGCAAAGTGGCTCGAGCAAGGAGAAAAGAACACCTCGTACTTCAGCAATTTAGAGAAGAGAAGATGGGAAAATAAGGCAATATCAAGTTTACTGATAAATGGAGCAGATTGTAAGGATAATAAAACTATTGAGAAGACAGTTTTCACATTTTATAAGAATGCATATTCCCAACTAGATTCCTCAAATTTTCTAAATAATATTAAAGACTTCACACCCAAGATTGATGATTCATTTAAAGAACTTTGTGAGTCAGATTTAAGAATTGAAGAACTGGATGATGTGAGCTTGAGATTATCATTGAATAAATCCCCGGGTACCGACGGGCTTACAGCCGAATTTGATAGATTCTTTTGGAAAGATATTAGACATTTGTTATTTAAGGCAATTCAAGAATGCCTAGCAAGGAACGGATTAATGACAACCATGAAGCAAGGCCTAATAATACTTATTCTAAACATGGCAAAGACAAAAGATTGTTAGATAATTTAAGACCCATTACGCTTTAATATGTTCATAAAATCAAGTGAGTTAGCATCTGAGTTCAGTGAATCCACATCTACATTTATATTTATTAATTTAACATGACATACAAACAAAGCGAATAATTTTAATGAGACAATAGCACACTGTCTAGAAATCACAAGCTAAAAGGAATATTTAACAGTGAATAATAGTTTTGGGGGTTTTTTTGTCCAAAAAAAAAACTTTGATGGCTGTCCTAGCTGCCAATTATTTTGCACATGATGGTTGACTGACGGGTCTTTGGGCAAGTTTTAGAGAGGAAGTGTTGAACACATGGGGCATGGTCTACTTCAGTCTTCAGTCTGGAGGAAGTTAGCAGATAGTTCACATTGTTAACAGCTTGTTCTCTACACAACTTTACTGCAAGGTTTCAAATTTGACTGAAACTATTTCAGACCACTGAACTGATGGTGAAAATGTTTCACACATTGGTGTTTTGCTGTTTGTGCTGTTGCCATCTGGTTGGTAAGTTACAAACACCTTTTTATTTTTTTATTTTTTACAGTTGCATGTTATTTTTGTGGAGCTCTAATGCATTCAGTTCCACCATCAATAAATAAATAATGCAGCCTTTACAAATACTTGAGATTGTAATAAATAAATAAATACATATCTAATAGAACTTATGCTCGCTAGGCTGTTTCCTTCATTTTAAACAGTGTTGCCATGATCACTTTTTAAAAGCAAGTTTGGGTGTAAAAGTTGTCAATTTAGTTAGAGGTTTAGTTCTAGTAAGAGTTAGTTTGAAATGTTTAAGATGTGAGGACCATTATAGAAGTAGGCACTAGACCTTGGTTATGTTAAATTACTTAAAGGGTTACTCCACCCCAAAATGAATTTTTTTTTCATTAATCACTTACCCCCATGTCGTTTTAAAACCGTAAAAGCTTTGTTCGTCTTCAGAACACAATTTAAGATATTTTGGATAAAAACAGCTTGTGACTGTCCCATTGACTGCCAAACAATTAACACTGTCAAGGCCCAGAAAAGTACGAAAGACATCGTCTGAATAGTCCATCTGCCATCAGTGGTTAAACCGTAATGTTATGAAGCTACAAGAATACTTTTTGTACGCGAAGAAAACTAAAACAACGACTTTATTCAACAATTCATCTCCTCCGCGTCACCGTAGCGCCATTTTGGAGAGTATCCACTGAACAGCGTATGCTATTCTGTGTCAGCCGTGCTGCACAGATGCGCTGTTTTCGTTCAAATCAAAGCATAAATAAACGTAGAAAACATATCCGTATGGTGCGGCTGACACAGAACAGCATACGCAGTTTGCATTCAGTGGATACTCTCCAAAATGGTGCCGCGGGGACGCCAGAGGAGAAGAATTGTTGAATAAAGTTATTTTTATTTTCTTTGCGTACAAAAAAAGTGTTCTCGTAGCTTCATGAAATTCAGATTGAACCAATGATGGCAGATGGACTATTCTGACGATGCTTTTCATACTTTTCTGGACCTTGACAGTGTAATTTACTTGGCAGTCAATGGGACAGTCACAAGCCTCCCGGTTTTCATCCAAAATATCTTGAATTGTGTTTCGAAGATGAACAAAGCTTTTACGGGTTTGGAACGGCATGGCGGTAAGTGATTAATGACAAAAATTTCATTTTGGGGTGGAGTATCCCTTTAAGTACACTCTTAAAAATAAAGGTGCTTCACGATGCCATAGAAGAACCTTTTTTTCTAAATGGTTCCATAAAGAACCTTTAACATCTTTAACATTTGTTTCACAAAAGGTTCTTTGTGGCGAAAAGAAGGTTCTTCAGATTACAAAAATGTAATAAAGAGATGGTTCTTTAAAGAACTTTGACTGAATGGTTCTTTGTGAACCAAAAATGGTTTCTATGGCATCGCTTGAAGAACCTTTTGAAGCACCTTTATTTTTAAGAGTGTACAGCCATTGCAACTGCTTTGAAAATGATTTTGCATGGGAAAGTTTGAACTGTCACATATAGACATCAAAACTCAGCCT
Organism: Sinocyclocheilus anophthalmus; assembly: GCA_018155175.1. Lineage (NCBI taxonomy): Eukaryota > Metazoa > Chordata > Actinopteri > Cypriniformes > Cyprinidae > Sinocyclocheilus > Sinocyclocheilus anophthalmus. Next base: position 95,770 of record JADLZN010005948.1, read on the forward strand.
ACCAAACTCAGTAATGGTGACAATCAACAAAACAAAAGACTCATGCCGCAGTGCATGCTGCCAAACTCAACAATAGCACCCAGCATGTATTACGGCATGGATGTGTGCACGCAAACTGACTTCATACATCCACTAAAAATGACTGCCTCTGCAGATTAAGTCACTGAGCAAAAATGATGAAAAAAAGAGAAGCTAGTTTTGAGAAAAGATCGTGCAGCGCATGTTTAACAGTTAAACCCAGTCCACTCAGTGTGATAAAAATAAAATGTGTCTGAAATTAAGTTCTCAGTCTTCACCTGATCTGCTGAGACAACTTTCACGAAGCAACCGAAGACAAACCTCTTCCACAAACACTTGACTCAGTGGCAGCTCTTGTGTTTATTGGCCTTACTGAGCTCAGGATCTAGTCAAAACCATCACAAAACACTTTATAATGTCACCTCAATTAAAGTTATCCAATTCATGTGTTAGTTTAACTACAACCTAACTATCCTAGTTAGAATTTTGCTGTAGGGGCAAAGGATCTAATAGCAGCAGGATTTTATTAATAAATAAAGATGGTAATCTAAGAAATAGCAATAATCCAAGACAAAGGTAAATGCAACCCAAGAGTTTGTGTTAAAGAAGTAACTAATGAATAAAACACAGGGCTATAAATACAAGAGATTAGAAAGAAACTAAACTAGACACAGGTGAAGGGGAAATCAAAAGCCATGGAAAGCTAACAATATACTGTAGAAACTAAAGAAAACCGAGCGAAACCACAGGAACAACAGAACAAAAAGAGCATCAAAATAAGACTTTGAATGGCAAGAACCAAAGCCATTGCACTACATACAATGAAACTGTGAAATTATATCCAATGTTATTAAAGTTAAATGGTCCGGAAAATGGGGATATGGTTGCATTATGTGTATTAGTATACATAGCATATAATATGCTTGGAGTATGTTAGAATACTTCTTACTTCCTAACGCTCAGTCTTCCTTTGCAGACTCTGCTTTACCACTGCATCTCCAGAACCTGATTTTGAGCATGTGCTTGAGAATGTGACTATTACTGCATGTTTGTGGTTAATGTATGCGAGTGTGTGCATGTCTTCTTGAGGCGTGAATAGTGTGAGTGTGTTTTCCTGTGAATCTAGCATTGATTGAACGACCCCACAATTTCACTTCCCCTCATATGAAAAACGGTGTTACGTGTTGAAATTAATAAAGACAGAATCTATGAATGCTACAATCTGAAAATTAATGTCAAAAGGGTGTTTTTGCAGTGATGTTATAGAAGAACCCTTTTTGGTTCCCCAAAAAACCTTTCAGTGAACGGATCTTAAATGAAACATGTTGAACACAATTTAAAAAATCTAAAGAACCTTTTCAGCATTTGAAAGTTTCCACGGATGTTCAAGGTTCTTCATGGAACCGTTGATGCCAATAAAGAACCTTTATTTTTAAGAGTGTAATGTTAAAGTTACTGCGTGAATGTGAGAGTTAATATCATTTACTATTTGTATGTGAAATATAAGATTGATATTCAGCTGCATATGCATCTCTATATATCCATGATTATTTTTCAATCTGTCAATGTCAAGGACACAATCAAGTGAATAATTTTTCAAACAAAGGCATTGCAATGTTATTGTACAGCTGTCCATTTTAGGCAACTACAAAGTAAAGTCAGGCTGCAGTTTCCTTTTGTGTGAAATCAGTTCTGTTTGGCATGCAATGGAAGTTGCCAGAGTTTTTTCTTTCTTATTCCTGACATTCATCCGAGGTGAACTGCTTCTTGAATAAGAACAAATGTAGGGCGGGGCTTAATTCTGTCCAGTGGGAGGTAACTGGATGGTTGTGGTTTGCTATTGGACAATCTCATGTGAGTGACAAGTTGCCCCGCCCTCGTGCCAGTAAACACATCATCAGAGAAGAGATGTAGCTGTTAGAGGACTTTAAATATGTTTTGTGTTCTGGTTTAAAACACTTGAATCAGTGTTTCTTCTCATTGACCACTGAAATTAATGTCGTTGATTTAAAGGAGCCATTCACCCAAAAATAATTTTTCACTTCATATTGTTTGAAGCCTGTAATGATTTTCATATGCCTATGTAAAACAAAACGACATTCAGACAAAATTCAGACTCAGTCGATTTCCCATCTCAGTGCGGAGAACATAAATAAATAAAAATCAAGGGGGGATGGTGTGTGGGTCAAGGACATCATTGAGGGGTGGGGGGTCCAGTAGATAACTTACATAAATGATTACACATTTTGTCCAATTCTTAAAAACACATTTTTTGTTAGAGAAAGCATTATTAAATAAACTATGATTTATAGGCTGTTTTCCTTGTGGGGCCTGAAAAATAGCCCCAAAAGTCAAAATTCCAAGTTTTAATCTCCTTGTGGAGACATTTGGTCCTCAAAAACACCAAAGGTGCCAAAAACCTAAGGAATGCATTCTGACCCACATTGAAGGGTTTATTTATCATGATTTTAAGTCATAAATTCTGATTCTGTGCTTGCAAAGTCACACTTTCACAGATTAAAATTATCGACCTATTTTTTGTTTGTTTGTTTTAATACATTTAAGAAATAGTCTCATATTAGTTAAATATCTCAGACAAAAAAAAATGTTAAGCACAATCAGTTTGCAGTTTTCTTTTTCCTTGTTCTATTTAGTGACTTGTAAATGTCAAAACTATTGATAGTTTTGAATGCTTACTCCTTTACGTTTTATTTTCTTTCTTCAGTTTTATTTTGTTTTCATTGTTGTACTACACGTATTTTTTGGAGCATTCTTAAAAAACGAAGTAAAGAATAAAATCTGCAAAACACGCGAGATGTGAGCACAGCGGGCAACATGTCTGTCTAGTGCATGTTTACATGGAAAAACAATGGAAAAAGTAGAAGAGTGGAATGGAAAAATGCATTTTGTGTTAATTTAGGCTGTCTAAAATGTGTTTTCTGTCCATTATTTCTCAATCTTAGGCTGTTAAAAAGTGGTATAGGAAACACTGCTTACATGTATAAAATAGTGTTAAATCTTTGGTTGCAGACGGGGCAGCAATGCTTTTGGGTGCCGGTTGCCACTCCATCTGCCACCCAGCTCCACCCCTGCCTCCTTTCTTCTATTCATGAGTGAATATATGTTTTGAAAACCCCTCACTGTGCACATACTATGTCCTAGTGGTGACAGCCCAAACAAACACTTTACAGTAGACATCTCAGAAGTTAAATGCGCTCAGTATCAGCATTGACCATTGGCCACACTGACAGACTGATGCTGCAATAAACACTTTATTACTATCAGATTCGTATTTCTCCCATGTATGGCTTCCAGCTCTTTTGTGTGTCTGCTGCTGTTCTTCATCACTCTAAAGATCAAACTACAAACTACGGTTACACTTTATTTCGATAGTCCACTTTAGACATTCTATTAACAGAAAGTAACTTTGTAACTACATGTCAAAATACATGTCAACTAATTCTCATTAATTAGTTACTACTAACTCTCAGAGTAGACTGTTAAGTTAGGGTTACGGTTAGTAGAATAAGTTGACAAAAGAAAGAGTTAGAAGATATTAAGCAAACAGTTTCTACTCATACTTACTACACGCTAGTTGAAATTTGTAGTGCAAAGTTACTTACTGTTAATAGAATGTCTAAAGTGGACATCGAAATAAAGTGTTAAACTACAGCTGATTTCAGGATTTATAAACAACAGAACCTTAATCTGTGTACAATCTGTTGTTCATAAGGTGTGTTGGTTAAGTCAGGTCAGTGATGGAGGAGATTCTGTTATTACACGCTGATGTTATGAAATACGTGAGTGATTATATAATGTGGAAATTTGGAGCTACAAAAAATCTCTGAAGCTCAAATCAGAAGAAATTTAGGAATCTTCAACACATGTGTTGGTCAGCTGAGAGATGCAGAGACAGACCTGAAGCTGTTGACAAACAGGACTGTATCTCTGACCATCAACAAACCAACTCAACTGAACATGCTGGAGAGTTATAACATAGAAATTACATAGAGCGAAAAACCGTCATCAAAAACACAGTGTTTTGTCTATGGTGAGTTAGAGATCATTTGCTTTCAAACTATTACCATTTTTTACATGATGATATTTTATAGTTTAAGATGACACCACACACACACTGTGAACACACTCAACATTGTTGATTAGTTTTATCCAGATTTGTTTATTGTCTCATGTGTTCAGCTCGTCTGCCTGTTCCAGTCATCAGCAGAGACTGTTCATCATCATCACAGCAGAATTGTTCACTGCTGTGTTCAGTGTTGAATGTGAGTCATGTGACTCTCTCCTGGTACAAAGGAAACAATTTATTGTCCAGCATCAGTGTGTCTGATCTCAGCATCATTCTCTCTCTACCTCTGGAGGTGGAATATCAGGATAACAACACCTACAGCTGTGTGCTCAACAATCCCATCAGCAACCAGACTCAACATCTGGACATCAGTCAACTCTGTCAACCATGTTCAGGTACGGCAGCGCATATGCATTTACTGAATTAATTTAGTTAATTTATCAAGAGCGCTTTACTTAAGATGCCAGAAATGATGAATGAGCTTCTGTCATCATTTACACGTCTTTCTAAACGGTTTGGATTTTTTTTTTCTTCTGTTGAGCGGAAAAGGAGATATTTTCGAGTGCATGTCAGAGACTGAAATGAGAAAATTTATCATTTGCTTCATTATTTGTTGTTTTTTCAGAGGTTCACATCCACTGCTGTGATACAGTTAAAGCTGTGATCCGATTGGTCGTCGCTGCTCTGATGGGCGTGGCTTCTGCAGCTGCTGTTGTTCTTCTGATCAATGACATCAGATCTACAAGAGGTTAAAAGAAGAAAACAGAACAGATATCAAATATTCTCACATATATTGGAGTTTTAATCTTAAAGATGAATATATGTGTGGTCTAATTGTTTAATGATGGCAAAATGAAGTTTTGCTCTCCATCTGGTGGCCAAAACAATGAATATTTGTAAAATTTCCCCATTTTACATTTATTTTTCAACTACACAGTTTTCATTTTTTTCTTGATTTGTTATGTTGAATTTTCATTTTGTTTCATTATTATATGCAGCAACCTCTAAAATACAAAAGTGAAATGATTTGTCACAATCTTTTTTTTTTGAAAACTGGATATTACATACTGAAAAGATGAAAGATCTATGAATCATATGCCTATATTTTAATTAAAGTGGTGTTATAAGAATAATTAATTCAGAATCAGACTGAATGACGGTTGAATAAAAACAGCATGAAACAGTATATTTAACAAACGCAGACAGTGTAAATGGCAATATTTCATATACCTGTACATTTTTTGTGGACAAAACAATACTTTGGAATGATTTTGAAATCTATATCAATATAAAACTGATATGATAGAAATGTGTGTATGATGTGCTTTACGTAATTGTTATGCTTTATGTAAATAATGTGATTATTAGAAACACAAATGTAGAAATCGTCATGCCAATAAAACACCATAAAACTGATATCAATTTTATAATGATGATGATAATTTTACAGTAGGTTTACCACTCATTTTACAGATTTTACTGTAGTGTGGAAATACTGAAAATATTAATACAATTAATAAATAAATGTAACTATAAATGAATAATGTAACTATGAATAACCAAAAATACCTTTTTAAAAGAAAATTTTCACATTAAAAAACTGTAAAACCCTTTACCCTCATTCACTGTTCCCTAAATTAGTTTACTATAGTGAATAAAAACAAGTGAGCGAATATAGACAGACAAACTCAGTAATGTAAAACAAACACATCATTTGTTTAATCAGTTTAAACTTTAATGTCTTCAGTCATGGCCGGGTTAGAGAGTCGGACTTGTAGCCCAAAGGTCGCTGGTTTGAGTCTCAGGTCCGGCAGGGATTGTAGATGGGGGGAGTGAATAACCAGCACTCTATTCCACCCTCAATACCACGACTGAGGAGAGACCCTTGAGCAAGGCACTGAACCCCCCAACTGCTCCCTGGGTGCCGCAACAAAAGTGGCTGCCCTCTACTCCGGGGTGTGTGTGTGTTTGTTCACTAATCACTGCTGTGTGTGTGCACTTGGATAGGTGAAATGCAGAGCACAAATTCTGAGTATGGGACACTACTTGTCCACATGTCACATTACTTTCACTTCTTTTATTTCAGTTGATTTCATGTAACTCCGTGGCTGGAAGTCAGTTAGTTGTGTTTTTACTCACCTCTTCCCTTTTTTTGTTCTTGTTTCTCTTTCTTTCAGTGATTCTGTTAGTTAAAAGCATGTGTTGACTAATGCAGAATAAGCACTTGATTAATCACTTAATTATCTAATTTACTAAAAACAAATGCTTCAGTGTAACTTTAACACTCAGTAGTGTGCACACTGAGCAGTGTTCATTTAACACTGATGATTGTGCTGAAGAGCCTGTGCTTAAGGCAAAGATGGAGCAGAAAACCTTGATGATGCTTTAGTTAAAAGGCAGTAACTGTGTAGTTTCCAATGCAGTGATGTCTATCAGTGAGTTACATTAGTTCAGGCATGTGTGCTATTGCTAGCTAAAGGTTGACTCCAAGAGATTTGAGTTTAATTGGTTTAATTATTTATTAAGTAATTCAGCTGAGTTTTAAATATAAACACAGTATAAATATTAGTTTTTGAATGGTTTAAGGCAATTACTTAAGAAATTACTTACATATAGTGAGCTGAATTACTTACAGCTACATGAATTTGAATTGTTTTTATTTAATAGTTAATGAAATAAATATACACTAAAATACAATTAAATAATAAAAACAGCAGTGACAACATGCCACAGGAAATCTAAAGAGGACTTTTTATTATAGACATACATTTATCATTTTTCTCATGCATGAATAAATATGATAATACAGCAAAAACAGTAAGAGAGTCATTTTTGTTCTGGAAGTATTTGTCCCATTAATTTTCTCCATAAAGATTTCACACAAAAAAAGTCTTCTAAGTCTTTTACTACATTTAAATGTACTCTAGATCAGTTTACAGCTAGTGTCACACAGTTAACAGTTGGTATAATAAATTATTTTAGCAGCACACTTAACCTGTACTACATCTGACCAGCACGAATTCAAAAGAGTTATACCAAAACCAAAGCAATGGAAAATATTACAAAAATATCCTGAAGAAAAATACCCCTTGAATCCACACAATGATAAAAGTGAACAACAATTGAAAGCATTGCAAGAGCATGGAAAATAATAATATAATAAACATTAATAAATTATTACATGATTATAAATTAATAATATATCCAAAATGTAAAAAAAAAAAAACAGAACCAACTGTGATATATGGTCCCTCCCTTGAAGCTAAGTGCATACAATAGTGGGTCCCGTTTTACAATGGCGTTTCATCAGTTAAACCTTAAAAAAAAAAACTAGATATTATGTCGTGTACATTGGCTTTAATGCTAATAAAACAAGGGAAATAAAAGATTAATGTATTATGTTTTACAGTGAAGATTGCTCATTTGAACCGGTTAACCGTTAACCCAGGGGCGTAGCCATCATTTTAGAAGTGAGGGGGACATCTATCTGTACGCTATATAACCTACCAGTCCAGTTTTGAACAGTAATTTTTTTATGTTTTATAAAGAATGTTCTTCTGCTCACCAAGCCTGCATTTATTTGATTCAAAGTACAGCAAAAGCAGTAATGTTGTGAAATATTTTTACTATTTAAAATAACTGCTTTCTATTTGAATATATTTTAAAATGATTGCTGTGATCAAAGTTGAATTTTCAGCATCATTGCTCCAATCTTTATTGTCACGTGATCCTTCAGAAATCATTCATATATTCTGATTTGCTGCTCAAGAAACCTTTTTTAATTATTATTATCATCAATATTTAAAACAGTTGAGTAAATGTTTTCAGGATTCTTTGATGAATAGAAGGATCCAAAGATCAGCGTTTATGTGAAATAAAAAGCTTTTGTAACATTATACACTCTACATTCAAAAGCTTGGAGTCAGTCTAATTTTTTTTTTTTTGGAGAAGAAATTATAGAAATGAACACTTTTATTTAGCAAGGATGCTTTAAATTGATCAAAAGTGATGATAAAGACATTTATAATGTTACAAAAGATTTCTATTTCAAATAAATGCTGTTCTTTTGAGCTTTCTGTTCATCAGAGAATCCTGAAAAAATTATACTCCGCTGTTTTCAACATTATAATAATAAATGTTTTTTGAGCAGCAAATAAGAATATTAGAATGATTTCTGAAGGACCGTGTGACTGGAGTAATGATGCTAAAAAAATCAGCTTTGAAATCACAATAATTTACATTTTAAAGTATATTCAAATAGAAAACTTTTATTTGAAATAGCCTAGTAAAAATATTTTTGCTGTACTTTGGATCAATAAATGCAGGCTTGGTGAGCAGAAGGGACTTCTTTAAAAACATAAAAAATCGTACTGTTCAAAAACGTTTGACTGGTAATGTATAGGCAACTTTATTTTTTCTCTAATTTCTAGCTTTTAATTGACTTCGAAATCAGATAACTGCTGGACAATAACCATTAATAATGATTTGTTTATATACTACAAACACTTTTTTTCACATAATAAGGCAGAATAGTTTCTGTACTGTAATAAATGCTATGTCAGTTAAGCACTGCATTGTTCATATACCTTATTTATTACCTGGAGATGACTTGAAAAAAAACAATAAACAATATATTGTCGCATTCGTATGTTTAATGTCTTCATGTTTCCAAAAGTTTCTGTTTTTCTGTGAAAACAACTGTTTTCACACAGCGATAGCTGGACGCTTTTGTCCATATTAGGAATTTCTTCATACGACTTTCTGCGCGAGAGCGCTTCTGGCTTTGAGTATGAATGAAACATGCACTGCATGAGTGTTTAGCGCTCCGTGATGTTTATCTCGCCTTATTCTGGGTCCGAATAAACCATCAGATCATACACAGACTATCCTGTTTCTTTGAATTTAAATCTATATTTATATCTAGGATTCTGAAACCTCTAGGCGAACACACCTGCCCGCAAAAGTTCGGGGGACGAATTTACGTGATTTAAATGGGGGGGACACTTCCCCACTCCCCCGCGTATCTACGCCCTGCATTAACCGACCGTAAGAATTTTGATCGTAATACAATCTTTTAAAGGTTTAAAAGTAATTTATTTTACAGATTTAAATCAAAATCGTTTAAAGGTTTTCTGTCATTGTTAAAAATAACTACACGTTACAAGAAAAACAACAAGTTGAAACCAATGTGGGTCTCTCGTTCGACACAAAATCAAATGTTTCCATATTCGCTATGTATTTGAATGCCAAATGATTATTTATTATGCACTTCACTCGCGTTCCATAAACTGTTTTTACATACATCACGGCGGTACGGTGATAACGCTCAACAGCACAGATTTGACATATTTAAACTGAGCAGTGTGTTTTTTTCCATATGTTTGACTGACTATTTTATTATGATAATGAACAGGCTGCATTGTCAAGGTAGCAATGCTTAACTGTGTGCGCGCATGCGGCGCAATCACTTGAGTTTTTTCCTTTTAACAGTGGAAGCAACTACTCCTTTTTAGTAATAAAGATAATCGGAATTGTAAATGGATTGCTTTTATTTGTGTACATTCACAATAAAAACTAATTTTTGTGCTTTTGTAAAATAAGCATAAAGAAAAATAGGATGCCGCTTTCTGCCGTCTGTTTTCCTTTCGCTTTTCCTTTTAGTTTTTCTTTCGTTTTCTTAATTTATTATTTAAGTAAAATATATTTCTCGTATAGGCCTATATATATATATATTATTTATACTGCACTTTTCTTACACCCAAAACGCTAACAAATATAGTACAAAATACATCCATTAGAATAAGAAAACACAACAATAAAAGAACAGTAGTAGTAAATAAAATAGGGAGAGTAAATAAACCAAATCAAGAAGACAAAGTTAAGATGAAAACACTATCTTAAAAAGATTCCAAAGTTTTGGGATAGTCTTTCTCCTTCTGTAAGAAAACAATAAATCATAGAAGGTAAAGTTAGAGAAACGAACAGTACAGCTCAAATCAGACACAATCAGCACATTGTCATCTATCAGTGAATTAGATTCTGTTAAAAAGGGTTATTTGCCATTATGATGATTTTGTCTGTGCAGGTAAAATCAAACACAGATCTTAGTGTGATGTGAGTTTTCAGTGCAGTATCTTTTCTCATCTATGGCCAATCCTTCATAGTTGTTTTTCTCCCTGTCTGCTGTGAAAAAAATATATACAAATTTGGAATGTCGCAACTGACCAATCAGAATCAAGCATTCCAGAGAACCAAATAATAATTTTGCATAAAGCACATGATGTTTCCCTCTCACTATAGGATGTAATTCTCACCATTTCTGGAGCTCCTGCGGCGATAGTAAATCCCACCAGCAGCAGCTACAACAGACACCAGCAGCAGAACAGCAGCACATATTCCTGCTACAGAAGCTGAAGACAGACCTGAATCTGTAATGAGAGAAGAGAGACAGTCATTAGTGCGAGAGAATATGACAGTGTGTTTATATACCATGTTAACTACATATATTCTCTCTATGGACACTTTTGCATATCCAAACATCTTATGCCTCTGTTAAAAAAAATAGGGATTATTCCATAATGGAATAGTTTATGAAAGGTTTAGGAATAGTCTATGAGGTTGGCCTCCAGAAATGTAGTATTTTGTGTTCTAATGAAATTTACGTTTTTGAAAGAACAACAGCAAAATCATTTAAAGTGAAGTATAAAGTCAAGCTCCCCTTAAGAACAATGCATTATAATATATTGTACTACATTATATGCAATCTATTAAGAGATAAAAAAGGAAAGGTGAAAATATACTCAAGTCAAACTCCCTCTTCTCCATACGGGGCTCTTCATTGGTTTTGACTTGATCAGACAGAGCAGCTGGAATAAAAATAAAGAAATACCAAAGGACACATTGATGTTGAACTGTTGAATAAGCCCTTTTGGCAGTGTCTGTTCATTTGTATAACTACAGGAATCATTTTAAATTTCTCCAATGCCAGATTAATAATATGCTTTACAATTCAAGTTGTGATAGACTTTTCTTCCCTGTGTGTGATTGAAATGAATTAACTGAAGAAGGAAAAAAAGAAAAGAAAGAAATATAGGGTGGGACTTGATTTTGTCCATTTGGGAATTGACTGGATCATTGGATAGATGGGAAAGTTACTCTGATTAAAGATTATGAGGGTACATGCATTTGGGGAAAATATGTTGTGGAGTGATAAATCAAAAAATACTGCAATATTTCATGAAAAATAAGAATCATCCATTTTGATTTTCCCGTGTCTTCAAGAAACATGACCATCAGTGTATCATTATAGTATTTTGGTCACATTGACAAGGTTCTTAAAAATAATCGGGATAAATGCAGAGCACTAATTCCTAGTATGGTTCACCATACTTGGCCACACGTCACGTCACTTTCAAAAGATCAGTTATTAAATGATAATTTCAATAACATCCATCTATCCATCCTTTTTCTAATCCACTTGTGTTATGTAGGATCACAGGATTTCAGTAATAACACATATTTAATCAGAAGTGCCATTTTATGCTGATGAACCATTTAATTTACCGTATGCCAATGAATAGGAATTTGGTTTTATATGATCTATTTTTGTATTATAATAGAAAAATCACTGATTCGTGTTCTAATATTGAATTTCTTAGGGTAAATTACATTGAGTAACTCACCAATGACGATCATACTGAACGTTTTTATAGTGTCATCATGACTGATGCTGATTCTTCTGGTGATTTTTCCTGCTGTCACACTTTCGATTTCTGTTCAAACTTTGGCTTTTGCCTGAACTCTCGCTTCTGATGATCTCTGCTTCATAACGTCCAGCGTGTTCAGTTGTGATGTCTGTGATGATCAGAGATCCAGTCTTATAGTCCACCTTCAGGCTGTCTCTGAATCTCCCGTCTTCACCATCATATAAACAGCTTGTATTGGGATGTCCGTTGATCAGAGCTATGCGAGTGTCTTCAAAATACCACAGCATCTTGTCATGTTCTTTTTTGTTGATATCAGTGTGTAGAGTGACTGTATCTCCCTCCATCACTGTCACCACATCCTCACCAAACACACCTGGAAACACAAATATATAGTTACTCAATAATGTTTACTTAATATATAAATTTTTTATTTGAATGAAGTGTTATGAATAAAACAGTTTGTAAGCATGCTTCATCATTAGAAAAAAAAAACATGTTAAACATGAGAGTAATAAGCAATCATTTAAGATATTTCTCCTTATAAAGAACCTTTTTGGCATTAAGGGTTCTTAAACATTCAGTCAAGAACCCTTGTCCTATGTAGGACACAGAGATGCAGGAGTCCATCCCAGTGTTTGATACACTCTAAATGGATGGCCAGTGTCACAGGTGGCTAGGAGCTAAGGAAACACAGCGCGTAACAGGTGTAGGCAAATCAGATACCATAGAAACTAAGAAGAGGGGAAATGGGAATCAAGGAAACAGACAGGCAACACAGGCATAGGATATAAAAACAAAAACAAAACTGGCTATATAATATACAACCATTGTTGAGTTTTCAATAACGTCATATAGTTAATTATTCATAAAATATTTCTGCTAAAAAATGTTGAGCAGAGTCAGTTTAAACTTCAACGCATCAGAAATGCAGCTTTTATGTTGACGCCGTCATTAAAGGGGTTATATGATGCGATTTCAATTTTCCTTTTCTCTTTGGAGTGTTACAAGCTCTTGTTGCATAAAGAAGATCTGTAAAATTGCAAAAACTAAAGTCTCAAACCTAAAGATATATTCTTTATAAAAGTTGAGACTTGTCCATGCCCTCCTAAATGCCTCATTTAAACACGCCCCCACACGTCTACGTCACTGTGTGGGAAGATTTCCATAACACCGCCCAAATGTTCACGGAAAAAAAGAAGGCGTAACTTTTATTCTCGCTGTAGTATTGTTGCTGCCACCGGCGCCGCTGCCATGTCGTGGAAACGCTGTGTGTTTCGTTGTGAAAGCGAAACTACTTGTTTGGCCTTACAAAAGAGGACAACCACTAGAAATCAGTGGTTAAGTTGCATTTACAACACTTTTTCCACTAACACTTCCACCCCTATATTGCGATGTTTTGCAGCACATTTTGTTGAGGACTGTTTTCGTGCTCCTGGGAAGGTGTGCCCAAGCTGTTTCTAAGAAAGTGTGGCATTCCAACTTGCAAGCACTTCTTGTGCTTCTGACTCACGTCTGTAAGTAACATTACATATTTTCAAGAATTCGTCGTTTCTCCGATCACAAATGCAGACTGGTTTTATGTTTACGCTGCGATAAAAAAAAAAAAAATTTACGCAACGCGGAAAAGACAGTAGCCTTAAATCAGTATTAATGTCCCACTGGATGAACAACTGCCTCGTTGTAAATGGTTTTTGTTTGTTTTTGTCTTGTCATGCGGGACTCTGCCTCACATTTAGTGGCATACCATTTCAGTCACACGCTTGAGGTAGCGGCGCAATCAAACGCCTGGATAGCTGCGGCAATCACAGTCACACCTCGCTTTTTCAGACCGATGAGCTTTGTACAAATCGATGCATTTCAGAAAGGTGGGGCATAGAGGAACAATATCTTATGTGTACAAATATGTGTTTTTTTTACTTTAAACCGCATAAACACATTTCAGTACACCAAATAAACAAAATAATGTTCTATTTAGCAACATCATATGACCCCTTTAAAACAGCAAGCCACTGAACCTTTTTTCCTGAGAAATGTGGTATAAAAACGAAAGAACTCTTGGGGTACAAACACAAATACATCGACAAATACAAGCCAAGATCAGATTTTAGGAGCTGATGATGTGAAATTGTCATTTTTCCATCGCTGTAAACCGAAAGAGTTGATGTTACAAATGTAAAGGTCTTACCATGAATGAGCAAAACAACCAGAGTGAGCAAAAAACAGCATCCCATCATGTCAACAGCTGTGTTTGTTAGAATTAATTCCAATAGTGTTGCTCCGTCGATCTACAGTATACAGTGTATATATATATATAACTGATATATCAGTAGCTACTGTAATTTAAGGCTTTCTCTTATAAATAAACCGAAACCCTTGCGAGATCTGATATTCAGTGTGTAAATATAAATCAATTTCGGATAATAATTAAAAAAAACATGACCTATTGATCCAGATAAAATGACAGTAAACCTTGCAGGTCAAATTATACAATGGTTTCGATTCTAGTTTAAAAAGAAAGCGAAAGAAAGCAAATTCGCGTGATTTGAATCGTGATCCCAGCTGGACGGGATCCCACTTAAAACAAAACATGTAACCACACTCCAAAGAAACAAAAAAAAAAAAAAAAAAAAAAGTTAACACAAAGCTGTCACTTGGACGTTTTACATTTTTCAAAATGTTCCACTTTTTACCTTTAAAAGGTACTTAAATGTACACTTAATGCGATTATATGTATCTTTAAGGAACCAATGTGGACTCTTGGAAGTACACAGGTGTGCCTTTTGAAAAGGTACCGCCTCAGTGACAGCTTTTGTACCTTTTTTCCCCCTGAGCGTGCAGTAAGCGCCACACTGTTTTTCCTTCACAGAAGCGTGATCCACTGAATCAAGTCAGAGTGAAACCTCATTCACAGAATTAATAAGAGTTGACTATTCTCACAGTCTGATTCCAGTCCATACCCTTCCCAGTGTGCAACCAGGAATTCACAAAAAAAGGGGTTGCACATTTGGATTTGTTCAGAAAAAAAAAAATGAATTAATAGTTTTAGTAGCGGCGGCAACGCATCACTCTCGCTCTCAAACTCTACTAGAGATTCAATATGTTAAACATTACGTTTTAAAATACTAATATAATCCTATAACTCAGCATGAAATGATTAGAGCGATATCTCCGTTATATACATTATCACATGAAGTCTTAACACATGAGCAAACTCATAAATCAACGCATAATACTGCAGAGACTTGCTTCACGCACTTTTAAAACCCCTCGGGAAATATACACACAAACATTAATACTCTAGTCTCACATATTTGCCACCAACTTACCTGGAAAACATGAGCGTGGTTCGCACTTACTCTCGCACTCAAACTCTCTCGAGATTCAGCGAGAGTGCAGTTCCACAACCACGCAATTTCACCCACACCAACTGATGTACACTGAGACTGCAATTTTTTTTAACTAAGCACACACTGTATGTTTAATACTACACATCATATATAGCCTACTTCTTTCAGGTTTACATTTCTGGAGTGTAATACTTACTCTACAAAAGCACCGTTTTAGTTGAAATGCAGCGATGAATCCCGCACTAAATTTGGGGAAACAAGTCACTGGCAGGATTCTTACCCTTCATGCATCATTCATGAACTCTTAAGTTTACAGACGTTTATTTTAAACCTTAAACACAACACAGTGCAATGTATAATTCAAAATACAGGTAAAACCTGTGGAGTATCAATACGGAAAATTCCTGCACGTTAACAAAGTAAAATTGTGCCCTATTTGTAGAGTGAAAGATACAGAAAAATTGTGATCCACCGATAATTCTGTTAAAGTTTTCTGCTTGTGAGAACAGTAAAGCTAGAGAATGTTTTGTGACTACTGTGTCATGTAGGCTTATGTGGTCACAGCTAGAGCGCTTTCAGTGAAGGGTGGTCAGATGCTGTTGGGTTGGGGGAGGATTCAAACTCTAGACTGATATCTCACTTCTGTCCTGTCTAGCAGTCTGTTCTCAGATGCTAGAATCGTACAGAGCTCAAAGAAAATGGTTCATGTTGTCATTTGGTTCTGCATGTGCAAACTGGCTGGTAAGTGATACATGTGTGTTTTAAATGTTTATATATATTTTTCATCACATATAATAATATCATTAGTATATATATACTTATAGTATATCTAATCTATAACTTTAGCAGGTATATAAGATGAATAATAATATTGCCTATTGTTTTTTCGAGATATCTGAACGAACCACGTATTTTTGAATCTGGTTTGGATTCAGATCTATCATCACAGAATAATTTAAGTACAGATTCAGATTCTCTCAACTTTATACTTTGAGCTAGCTATTTCCTGTTGTGGTAGGTTTTTTGTTTAAGGATCCGTTTGGTTGTTTTGTGTTACTTCAAAATAATTACCAACTATAGCTAAAGCTAAACCAACATAAAGTTATTAACCTTTAATCTGTGACAAACTCCTTTCATTAGGTGGTTTGGTGATGCAGGGAGTCAGATGTCCGTGCGGGGAGGGGATTCAGTCACTCTAGCATATGGTCGTTACTGAATCGATGACAGTGATCTGATTCGAGGATGGAGGTTTGGGTTATTTCTATTAACAAGACTTTATCAGCATGAAATCAATGCGAAATGACCAGACGCATCATGTATTATGTGCGTTCTTGATGAGGAGATTCAGAGACAGGCTGCAGCTGGACAATCAAACTGGATCTCTGATCATCACAAACATCACAACTGAACATAATGGACTCTATCAACTAAAGATCAACAGTGTGATCAAGAATTTCAGTCTCACTGTCTATGGCCCTGAGTTTCTTACGTTGCCATTAAAGCTAACCCTAATTACATTATTAATCATTAAATATAAATCTCTGAGTGACCCATTTATGTTTGAACTTTCGCCTATGAATACTTTCAGTTAGACTATGCATTATTATGAAGTCAGCCGTCTCAAATTACACGCAAAAAAACTGTAATCAAAATCGTCTATTGTTTGTGAATAAAACCCATCACAAACTCTACTCTCACACATCAAACACAGTCAAAAAACAGCTTCTTATTATCTGAATTATATTAATTGATCTGCATTTATTAATTTTTCAGCGAGCCTGCCCTGCTTCCTGACTCATCAAGACCCGCATGAGTCTTCACTGTGCCTCGTCATCATCATCATCATCGCAGCAGAATTGTTCATTGTTGTGTTCAGTGTTGAATGTGAGTGATGTGAGTCTCTCCTGGTACAAAGGAAACAGTTTATTTTCCAGCATCAGTGTGTCTGATCTCAGCATCATTCTCTCTCTACCTCTGGAGGTGGAATATCAGGATAACAACACCTACAGCTGTGTGCTCAACAATCCCATCAGCAACCAGACCACACATCTGGACATCAGTCAACTCTGTCACACATGTTCAGGTGAGATTAGCATTTATTTACTCATCTCAGTCTACTGGTCATGTGATGAAAAGATTGGTCAAGGTGAAATACAGCCAGTCTCAATGAGAAGATTGGATGGGAAGAGTTGACCAATAGTTGTGCTTCAATACATAATAATATAAGGAATTATATTGTTCAGTACACTAAACAGCACACATTGTGTTTGTATCTACTCAGCCACTTCTTTATACCTGAACTTGTCAATAAAGATTACATCATTACAAAGAGCTGCTTGGAAAGAAGTTAGCTGTGAGACAGAACTAAATGATATTAAACTACAGGCCAAAAACAGTTGATTAGCATTGATTCGTTACCTAGTCCACAACCTGGAATACATGTGGCTTTCACTCACGCTTCACATTCGGTCCCACTTTCTCTGACTTTGCCTGTAAAATTTGACTATGCAAATGTGAATGTAAATGTGACACTGTAATAATGGTGGAGTAGAGGAGAAGGCAGGCAAAGAGACAGATCTAAATGCAAGAGGTTATTATTTTTTAAACTGAAACGCAAAACAAGAACCAAGAAACAAGGACCGTGGGGAACAGAAACACATCTACAACTGAAAAAGGGGAAACACAAGGGCTATATAAACACAAATAAGGCCCACCTGGGGGAAACAATAACCTGAGAAAAGAACTA
The DNA here is from genome assembly GCA_018155175.1 of Sinocyclocheilus anophthalmus. Taxonomy (NCBI): domain Eukaryota; kingdom Metazoa; phylum Chordata; class Actinopteri; order Cypriniformes; family Cyprinidae; genus Sinocyclocheilus; species Sinocyclocheilus anophthalmus. The sequence goes on from JADLZN010005948.1 coordinate 113,674, forward strand.
CAAACATGGCACTCAAGACCGGAAGTAACACAAAAGTCCTAACAAGACATTGGGAAGATGTAACAGTTGATATTAGTGTTTACTTATATTTACTGAATTGATTATAATGACCAGAGCTGATTTCAGTGATTAGACAATAGATCAGAATAGTTACATTCTGTTTCTTTATAAATGCAGACAACCAATTCATTAAAGCATTATAGCAAACATCTGTCAAATTCACAATCAGAAACGGAATCAAATGCATACAGTAAATTATGATGTCAACAAGTAAAGCAGCAAAAACTGAGAGGGATGTTCATGTGTCAAAAGATCAGACTGACAGTTTCATTCACACTAATGATTGTGTCTCTCTATTATTACAGGCTCTCTGTATCTGATAGTGTTGATCTCTGTTGCTGCTGTGGCTGGATCTCTGTTGATTGTGGCTGCATTCGGGATATTTCTCACGTGCAGGAAATGTAGAAAAACTGATCAAAAAGGCAAGTTGTTTGGCTGTTATCTATAAAGTGACATTGGGCAACGCTCTTTACTCATGTAGTTCAGAAAAACAAATTCTGCATTTCTCAAAATGCATTAAAACACACCGGAAATACAGAAACAAGATAATGCAATTCTGCATTAATTTAATGATACAGTAACACAGAAACATAATCCTACATGTGTAAAGATGCAGCACTCAGTTGGCATTCACATTAAAATGTCTAGAATAACACTTCACTGTTTCACTGGTGGGTGGCATTTTATTTCAGTTTCAACTTATTACATTTCATCATACTACAATAAAATGTAAATTACTTTAGCATTTGTCTTGGTATGATTTATAAATTATCTGCAAAGAATGTCTATAAAGTTTATTTTCTGTATGAAATTCAAACTGAGTTCATTTGTTAAAGCCATTAAAACCATGTAATGGAGCATTAAACATGTTCATATCGCACAATTAATTAACCATTAAATGTGTGCATTAATGTTTTAACTTTGACAGCCCTATAATAACAACACGCATGTTGTGAAGAACCAGATCTAGTTAAGATTGAGTTGTTGTTGTTGTTTAATGCATCTATTATTCTTTTTCGAACAGTTGAGACTCCTGAAGAGATCACTTACGTTGAGCCAACATTCAACAACAGAAAAGTGCATAAAACAGTCAAATTTATTCCAAAGGTATGCTGTTCATCTCATTTAGCAGTCAGTCTAATTTATGTTTTTATTTTTTTAAGGCTACTGCCGCAGTCACAAGATGTTGCACCTCTACATTTTTGCACTGTTTTAATGTCAGAGGTATATACTGTCCTGGGCTGCATTTCACAAAAGCATATGTAGCCTAATGAGATTTATAGACTCGCTTACAGTATTTCAGTTTCTCAATGCAATCAATTGACCACAAGTAAAAAAAGAAAAAAGATAGCCCTATCTAAACTCACCATAGAATCTCTAATTATCATCAGATACGATTGCTTATAGAGCTTATATACTAATTTATTGTATTTTTTAATTTTTTTTTTCACAGCATGCTTAAGAGGAAGCTCAAGTAGAGTATGCCCCCCCACGAATCGCCAGAGAAGGAAGGATAAAATTATAACCAGACACTCTGCAAAATCCTCATGACGACAGCCATTACAACTCCTGCTGACAACAAGTTCTTTCAAACTTGTAGATGAGTTTTGGGATTGTTGACAATCACTACACATGTAGTAGCTACCTAAAGTCCTGTTCACAACTCGGCAGTAAACTGCTAAAACCCCCTTTCGCCCCTTTCTACCGACAAATGAAGGACACTGTATTGTGAATTCTGGACCTGTTTTGAGCCTTAGAAATATTCTACAGAAGTACTGCCTGAATTCAGACATTACACTGTAGAAAATGATCGTGAATTTAACGGTAAAAGACTGTACAAATGCCACAGTAAAAACCTGTTAAATGATTAACAGTAAATTCCCCTACTATATACGGTGAAAAAACTGTATTGACATTACATGTAGCTGGACATAAATTTTTACGGTAGGTATCCAGGTTTTGGGAATTGTGAAAAAATACCATAGTAATTTTTAATTTGTTTTTTATCTACAGTTAAAAAAGTAAATTGACATTCCCAGAATTCCTTGCGTTACATTTCAAATTTGATGTTTTTTTGTTGAAATAACTATGTTTCTTCTAAGTTTTTTCTTATCAATTTTGTATTTTAGGGTTGTGTTACACCTAATGTTGTTAAATAAATTTTTATTGCATCATTTCAGTTTCATGTGTGTCACCATGATAGTGTTTAGTGGATTTTTTTATTTTAACTCTTTGTTATGAATGTACACTGTGTGCACCTTTCTATCTGTTATTATTTAAAAGTTGCCTTGCTGATGGGCTTTGGTTCATTTAGGATTTTCATCACCTATGCATATTGGTGGTTAAGTGTATGACAAAGCATACAATAACAGATTTCGTATTTCAATAGGTTGACAGCTTATATGAACATTTATAAGTTATGAAATTACTGGCGATTTGTTTTTTTTTTTCAACTGTACAAATTTTTAGTTTAAACCCTTTAAAACCTTTAAAACGTTGCCTACCGTATTTTTTTACGCGTAAACTTCCGCGAACCACAGCCTGCCCGCTGTTTTTTTCCCCCTGTGTAATGTTACTAATGACCTTTTTTTTACAGTGTACTTCTTTTGTCACATAGCAGGGAAGTACGCGATTTTGGACGGAGCGATTCAGTTCCACAAATCCATGTTTTTATACCAGTAAAAAGTCTTCTCTGATAAGCAATTACCTTAAGTAATGTATATTGTTCATGCTTTATCAAAATAAAACGATCATTATAGTACAAAATTAATTAGCGTATTTAGTTAATTAGTATAGACTTATACTGAACTCTGTTCAAACATAGGTTGCATTAAGCAGTAGGAGTACTGAATTAAAGTGTTTCCGGTGGCCTTACATCCCCCCCCCCCCCCCCAAAAAAACATCTGTGTATCTGACACATATTGCATAATCCACTTCATCTGTGATAAAGTAGCCCACGCAAAAACCACGCTAACGTCACTATGGAAAACAGAAAGCGTTCAACTTCAGGCCTCTGTTTTTAATTCCTCTCCCAATTGCAAGCCGCAAACCTCGCCTTTCGGTTAAATCCTTCTGAAGATGAACACACCTAGAGTTAATTTGGCTAATACAACAAGGAAACACATTATTTAGTAGCGGTCAGCAACTGCTATACAGAGTGTTCAGATGGCCCATAGAGTTCGACTCTCTTTGGAGGCCCCTGGAAGCTCTGGCTCCACTAAAAGCTCAGTTTGTGAGTCAGATTGAAATCTGCTGTGGTTGGATTTATTTACAGCTGTCCAAAAATTATCTTCCAACCTGCTGGGCGTATAAACGGCTTCTTCATGAGAATGTACACTGGTAGATTTTTGTGGTCGATGTCAGTTTGTGAGTGTACGTCTGAGGTGTTAGTTGTGAGTCTGTGTGAATAATGTGTGGGTGAAGGGCTTTTTCCATTTCTGTTCATATGAAGCTTACAGTTTGATGTCTGCCTTCACTAAAAATGCTGAACCCATTAATAAATTCTGACAAATAAAAGATTCTCTTAGACATTGATATCGCTGTGCGAATGGGAAATGTGAAAATATCATGTAGTGTAATGTGAAATATCAAAATCGATACTTACGCATATGCATGTCTCTCCATGCCCTCACAAGTCACACTGTTAAATGCTGAATAAGCGGTGTTAGTTTCACTGGTTGTTTTAGCTCCTGTAAGAGAACTTATTTCTGAGAAGAAGACATGTTCTTGACGTCACACCTTTTTTAGAAAGGTCATATCCTGTTTATTTTTGTCAATGTCAGGGAGTCATTTTAAAAATAAATGCAATCTATGATTTACTGTTGTAATATTTATATGATCATGCGGATGTTTAGAGTTTTTAATATTATTTTGATATTTTGTTCAGTGTTGCTGTCCAAAGGCAAAATTAAGTAACTACACATTTAGTTATGTTTTTGTCTTTGTGGGCTTGTGGTGTGATAATAATGCCACTACTCTCTCTTACCTGGAAAAACACAAGTCTGTTTGTACAAACTCCAAAGGAAAAGAAAAAAGAAAAAAACCTCATGTAAAACCGGAATAGCCGTCAATGTGAAAAAAGTATTACACAATTTAAGAACGAATTTGAATGGGAACTTTAATACTGGTCCAGAAATACAACATTTGTAATATATCCCCAAACAGCTGTCAATATCAAACTAAAATATCATTGATTTAAAGTGTAGCTCACTGATTGTAAACTACATTGGCACAATCATCAGTGATGAACCAGTCAAAAATAGTTATTTGTCTAAATACAATGCAAATTTTTTTTTCCAAAATTCACATTTTGTTTTTTCATCACCATGTCCCTTTAGGGGCTCCGTAGAGCACTAATCCAGATTTGCCCGTAATCTCCCTCTCTACAAAATATGTGGTGATATCTGGATCATTGATGATTATTCAATTTTCGCCCTTTGAAACTAACCGCAGAAAGCTAAGATAGGTTCACCTGATCTCTGCGACAGCAAACTTGAGGAATTTCCACTCAGATCGTTCTGATCCAGATTAAACTTTTTAACAACTGGCCCCTGGTGTTTATTTAACACTGAGGATTTTGCTGAGAAGAATGTTGAGTTGTTCATAAAAAAATGAAAATGAAAGAATGATTCAAGAATCATACTAACTTTTAAAGGAAATGATATTGACATTAAGGAAACTGGACATTTTTATGTTCTTGGAATATTACAAATCAATGTCCCTATAGGGGCCAGTTGTTCAAAAATCTTAATCTGGATCAGAATGATCAGCACAAACTGATGATCGATCACCTGATCAAAACCCCCCATAGCACCCCCCCCCCCCCCCCATCCCCCCCCCCTCAAAACCCCCCAACAAAAACACCCCAAAACCCCAAAAACAACCCCCCACCTCCCATAACAGATTGGCTTTTGTGATCTAATCTGATTTCAGAGACCTTTTTTTTTTTGGAACATTTTCAAGATTTGATCCAATCCAATAACCTAAATCTGATCAGATTACTTTTGAACAACTCGCCCTAGAATATTGAGTTGCTAATAAATAAGTAGAAAGAATGTTTCAAGAACATTATACTAACCTTAAATAAATAAAAAAATCCACTAACATTAAGAAAACTGGACATATTAACATTCCCATAACCAAAATAGAGAGCTTGGAAAATGTTCTTAGAACAAAAATGTGTTAGATGTGTTATCAATTGTGTTAGATAAGGGAGTCAATACAAAATGTGCAGTGCTGAGGCCTCCAGGACACGTTTGAAAACCCCTGTTGTTAAACACATGCAAACCAAAAACAAGTGCAGTAAATGACAAACAACATATCATTATAATCCCATATAATAAGCTAAAAATAGAACTTCGTAGTCATATTTGTGCATGCTATTTGTGAAACTAATACAGAGCAACAATATTTCAAACATTACAATATGTGCATGGGAGTGTTTGTGCGGGGGGAAAAAACAGGAGCGAAAACAAATACAGACATCCTACAGAGAATAAATGTAGACAAAACCAAAAGCTCATATGAGCACGAACTGCAGTTATGGTATTTGATCATCGTTTATTGGGGATATTTTCATACACAGCCTCCGTCTTTGATTTCTGCAAGGAAACACAGACTCAGTCAGGAACCTGCTTATTAAAATTAATAACAGAAAATGAATAACAGACCATCTGTTTCTCTAAATGTTAAAAATACCAAAAGCAAACAACACACGGTGCTAATATTCATCCACAGAGTGCTGAAATATCCTTTATAAACAAGACCTAATTAATGTCGAAATGTTTTAAATGGTTGTAATTTAACTAATCCTAGTTTTAAATTCACAGATAGATCAGTAACTAAATATAATTTTGAAGAAGAGGTGTTGTACTTGCTCATTTTTACTCCAAAGCTTGATCTTGTAAGCTGTTTCTTAGTTTTAATCACAAAGCTGAATACAAATACTGAGATTTGTGTTTGTTGAAGAACTACTTCTATACAGAACAGATGATAACATGGAGCAGCAAACATCACATTTATCACATAGCTTTTTAAGCAGTTACAAATCATTTTAATCAGCAGATTATGTTCCGAAGAATTTATATGACAGTAAAAAAATTTATCTGATTTGTCTTTTTTAATAAAGTGTGGAACACATGAAGACATCCTTCTACATGTACTCTGCCAGAACAAGCATAATGCTGCACGTTATTGCGTTATTGTTGACATTTCACTGAATAAAATATTTTTTGCTTGATAGAACTGTAAAGGTAAGGGTTGGATCATCATTAAGTTTCCCAGAACATAGAAACAGATATAAAAAGATCTCTCTATGCTGACGATGGATGGACACACTTCACACTCCAGTCCAGTTGGAGTGAGTTGGCTTGTCAATCGCCATTAAACTGTACTAGAAGAAGTAATCCTGAAGGTTTGTCTGTGCTGATAATGGCTGCCATTCACACAAAAGCAACAAGAAAGCTAATTGTTGCAACTAGTGATGGCAGAAACAAATCAATTGAACAAGTTGTTTCACAAATTTTTTTTAAGTTTTAAAGCTCTCAATACCACCACCAACAGTTTTTACAAACGTACTGCAAATTTTTTATTGAAAGAATAATAGCCTATATTAAATGAAATTAACAAATCATCAAATTTGTGAAAAGTTAAAGTTTTTTTTATCATTAATAATACTTTCATGGCTTGTTTCCATATAGTTGCATACTGTTTGTTTTATGGAGGGCTTGTCTAAACAGACCAATAAGAGACTATTAACCATTACTATTCATTTTAATAACAAATGTCTAATTAAAAATATGTCTACAAAATCATGAAACTGATCAAGAAAAACCATAGACGTTCAATGGTTCGCCGCTGGGGGGCGATCTCAGTAAATCCACATGATTTATGGTTCTCACAAAGGCCATCCCCAACGGCTAACCATTGAATTTCGGCTACTTGTATTGCATTTTATTTCTGTTTTATTTATTTTTCTCTTTTCATTTTCTAATTATGGTAAAATTTGTTTATATTTGTTGTTTTTTTATGCTGCTATTTGGACTTTTTGGATTTGTATTAAGATTTTTCTTATCAGAAAGAGCTTTATTGCCAGGTATGTTTGCACATACAAGGAATTTGTTATAGTGTCACAAGCTTCCAGTACACGGAGACACAACACAACAGATAATACAATGAGATGTGAAATGAGACACATGCATAACTATTAACCATCAAAAAAGAATAATTGTATGTACAGGTGTGGTAAAGATGGAATAGGAATAGAATAAAATAAAATTTAAAACATTACTTGTATTATATTATTATTGTTTACTTGGTATTTTGTAGGTTCTCTTTCAAGCAATAAAAAAAAAAAACTGGCCACTGCTTCGAAACAAATGATTTGCAAAGGTTTCGAAGCTTCACCTAGCTTTGAAAGCATCAATTGCAGCACGTCTGCGAAGCAAACAACAGCAGCAGCTTGAAGCTGCATTTCACCTCAGATGATCATAAACCGCAGCTGCAGCTGGAGGCACGTGTAACATGGCTTAACAACTGTGTGCTACTTTCTTTTCAGCGAAAAACTAATGGCATCAAACTGACGTTGTATGTGTTTTTTTAAATATATTTTTAATAATCTGTTTTAATATAGATATTTTCATAGTAGCGGTTCTTTCTGTATCTGTCTACGTTGGTTGCTAGTAAGCCTTAGCCTACATGAACCGAGCTCTTGTTGCCCTGATGGCAGGGGCGGTTCTAGACCACAGTAACTGGGGGGTCCAGGGACGGACTGGCCATCTGGACGTTCTGGAGAAGTCCAAAACGGCAGTTGGCCTGGGCTGCGTTTCCCAAAGCATCGTAAGCTTAAAGGGGTCATATGATGCTGCTAAAAAGAACATTATTTTGTGTATTTGGTGTAATGAAATGTGTTTAAGCGGTTTAAGGTTAAAAAAACACATTATTTTTCCACATACTGAACATTATTGTGTGGTGTCGTGCTCTCGCCCCCTGGGGTTCTGGAGAGGTGATGTCAAGCTTTTACAAGCGTCATCGGTACCGTGGGGGGGGTCCGAGTGCCAGACTGTGTGTGCTTTTGACCAGCTGCATACCAGTTGCTCTATGTGTGATTGGGCCGTAATTTCCCCAGCGTGTGTGACGGAAATTTAGCGTCGCCTAATTATGAGGCCGCGCAACCCATTCGACTCACGCCCATTGACCGTGACTCCGCTTTCATCCACGTGAAAGCCGATCCGGCGATCGACAGCGCGAAGTTGAAGTATTTTCCTTCAGCCCCCAGCACGTATAGCTCCATGCGACGAAGTTATATCGCCTATTTTGGAAGGCCAAACTAAGTAGTTTCGCTTTCACAACGAAGCACACAGCGCCTTCATGACATGGCGGCGGCAACAATACTACAGCGAGAATCAAAGTTACGCCTTCTTTCTTTGCGTGAACATTTGGGCGGCGTTATGCAAATCTTCCCACATTTTGATGTAGACATGTGGGGGCGTGTTAAAAAGAGCCGTTTTAGGTAGGCGTGGTTGACTCTTAACTTTTATAATGAATATCTCTTTTTTGAGACTTTAGTCTTTGCAACTTACAGATCTTCTTTATGCACAATCAGCTTGTAACACTCCAAAAAAAATGGAAAACTTGAAATCGCATCATATGAACCCTTTAAATACACACGTAGATCCATTGAAACCAATAGAGATACGATCAATTTAGGCTTACGATGCTTTTGGGAAACGCAACCCTGGCTGGTTCATCGTCAAAGAAAAAGTGTTGGCCGACAAAAGGGGGTGCTAATGCAATCTATTTTTGCTTATAAGAAACCGAAACTGACGCGAAGGAGAGTGGGGTCGTGACGGCAAGCAAAAGACATGAATAAAGGCGGTTGGGAGAAGCTAAAAGGAAAAAAGCGAACTAGGTTACCTTTGCCTTCAGCATGTACAGTAGCCTATAGCACTATAGTAAAATCCCAGGACAACCCTAGTCCGAGCGTCCACTGCTATTTATCACTCCGCATTGTCTGGCATGAATATTCCATTCATTCTTAAAGAGACAGCAGCGATTCTACAACGGGTTACATTTGAGAGTTAGAAAATTAGTTTGAAAATAGAGTAAATGAAGTAGCCTATAAGGTGATTAGTCTGATTAACATGACACACATACACAGAGAGAGAGAGACATATGAATACTCAAATTGAAGAATTCTGTTGTTTCAGGTTTCTAGATTCTAGGTTTATGTTTATCATTGTCATATGCATTTTGCATTCTGCTCTTTTTATGTAGATTTCAAGTATTTTAGGTCATACAATAATACATTCATTTCAGTCCTCCGTAAAAATATTTTTTTTTGAAAATCAGGTGGAAGTGCCAGCAGCGATGGGTGGTGTAATGGCTTTACTGGTTATAATGAAAATTGTATTGGTTTTAATTGAAACTGTAATGGAGCCTGTTGGTCTCTACTGGTTATTGGTCACCTTCCAATCATGGCTTTTGTTAAAGCCACTGTCCGTTTTTAATTTGTCCCAAAACATTCAGGAAACCATTAGGTAGTGTGTTTGAATGGTTAAAAGTTGATGGTTTTGTAAGTTTTGTAAATGGTCGGTGTAGTGGAATCATTCGAATTGCTGTATGGTTTCTTTGTTCTTTTGTCAACGGGGTCACCATGGGTTAGTCGGCGCTAATGCGATGAGGATTGCGTAATATCTGTTTAATAGTATGCGATCTGTTTTAGTTTGTTGTGGGCCTAGTTGGAGAAAATCCCGGTCCGTTTTTACTCCCAGTCCTCCTGGTTCCAGACAGGCCACTTGACAACTTTTTCGCGAAGCACAATTTTAAAATTAATCTTAACCTACTTTTAAGTATTATTGATTCAGTCATTTGTCACCATGTCATGTATCACTGCAATCTATAGTAATCGATAAACTTTCAACTAAGAATGAATGTTTCATCATTTTTCATTTTTGGACAAATATTATGTATTGTAGTGGTCCCAAGTAGTTTGGTGGAATATGCTTCCAAATTAAGGGTGACCATGGGACCAAAGGGCCCCCCCCCACAACCGCGGGTCGCGCTGGCCCTGCGTCACTTGGTGGGTATCTGACAAATACCCTCTTTAAATGATGATGTTCCGATGCGCCGCTGGTATCTCTGGTAGTTGCGTACTATTCCTTATAATGTCTTAACTGCATGTGGAAACAAACCTAAAGTGTAAAAAATCCGTTTAAGCCACAGCTCTATTGATGTAACTCACGCCACACTCTTCTGACGTGTCTGACACACCTAGTTTAAATCGGCAGCTTCAATCAGACGCTGGGCGAGTGCCAACAACTTCAACAATGATCTTGACCGTTTTTCGTGTGTATTGGTTCCATTGCTGGACCAGTTGTCTGTCTTCCTCCTGTGTCTTAAGCTTGCATTCATTAATAAATCCAAATGTGTTAAAAGTACAAAGCTTGCTCATGTCTAGAATCCGTATATATCTGATTCCGATGTATAATTGTAGTTGATTTTGTTAGTTAATATTTGAATTCCTTACCCGTTTTTCCTGCATTTCCTGCATATGCGCACATCCCGACTGCGCTACAATCAACAAGAGATCCCGCCAGCCGCAGCAGAGATCATCAATGTTTTCAAGAAGTTAGTACCCTGATCCCTGAAAATTGGACGAAATTAATCTTTCTGACACTAAAAACAACGCTTAATAAATAATCACAACTATCCCAATGTCATACCTGAATGAATCTGGCAGAGTGATGAGTTTAGATGTTTCGTCTGCTGCTGATGGGATTGTTGAGCACCCGCTGTAGGTGTTTGTTAATCCTGATATTCCACCTCCAGAGGTAGAGAAAGACTGATGCTGAGATCAGACACACTTATGCTGGACACTACTGTTTCACTTGTACAGGAGAGAGTCACATGCCTCACCTTCCACCTGAACACAGCAATGACCATATGATGATGCATGAAAGATTTTGTAAAACACCTCTCGATAATGAACATGAACAGGCAGACAACTAAAAACTATAACAGAATTAAACAGAATAGGTTCACTCAACACACAAGGTCATTTTTTTTATGTAAGTTCTGTTAACTCAGTGGTAATTTTGTGTTGCATTGCGTGTTAAGTGTGTTGGATTATCAGTCTGTCTTCTCAAACGCTAAAACATTTCAATATTTAACAGTCACTTACCAACATTTCGCGTCGTTAACTATGTTAATGATAGTTAAATAGCTTACACAAAGCTGTTGTTTTTTCTTACAAAAAACAAAAAGAACACTTGCGTCTCTTATTGTATTCCCTCTATTTGTTTTTCTTCTTATTTATTATACATTACAAAAATTAACAAAAGCAAAAAAAGACCACTAGCTTACTCTATCTGTTCCTATTCTATCTGTTTCTTTTATTGGATTAGATCATAATAAAAGAGAACCTTGCTACATGTACAGCGTTAGGCTAACTGAGAGTTGTCACAGCACTTACATATTGTTGCTTTTTTGTTAGATTTGATTGCTTCTATTGTCCTCATTTGTAAGTCAATCTGGATAAAATCATCTGGACTAAGGCTAATGTAACTGTAATATATATTATATACGGTTATCTACAAAAAATCTGAATATCGTGAAAAAGGTCTTTTTTTTTTTTTTTTTTTTGTAACTTATTTCAAAAAGTGAAACTTTCATATGTTCTACATTCATTATGTAAAGTAAAACATTTAAAAAAAAATTTGTTTTAATTTTGATGATTAGAGCTTAGTTCAAGTTCAAGTTCAAGTTGAGCTTTATTGTCATTCTGCTACATGTGGTGACATACAGTGGAACGAAATGTCGTGTCTCACAGGACCACGGTGCTACATATACAGGCAACAACAATGAAGTAAACGTAAACCCTTACACAACTAACCTACTGACAATTTTGACGATGACTATACTATATCGGGGCATGGTTCCTATACATAAATTTAAAAAAATACAGACTATACGGATGCTTCACATAATACTGTACATGTGCATAGAGAAACATCGTAAGTCAAGCAGCTGGCTGGGGAACAGTGCAAGATGATTTTTAGTGCATGAGCATGTAAACACACATATTACTGAGTCTTTTGTGGGATTATGTACACAAAGCAGTGTGTGTGAAAAGTGTCTAGTGCATAGAGGTAAGTGTGTTTCTACAGGTGGTTTGTACAGGCCCTGTAGCACACTTCGAATTGTTTCAGAATTGTTTCAGACAGTTTTTACAGCTTACAGCTCATGAAAGTCAAAAAACCAGTATCTCAAAATATTAGAATATTTACATTTGAGTTTCATTAAATTACCATCTCTTGTTCTTTGAAACCACAATAATGGGGAAGACTGCTGACTTGGCAATAGTCCAGAAGACGATCATTGACAACCTCCACAAAGAGGATAAGTCACAGAAGGTCATTACAGAAAGGGCTGGCTGTTCCCAGAGTGCTGTCATCAAAGCATATTAAGTGCAAAGTTGACTGGAAGAAAGAAATTGGGTAGGAAAAGGTGCACAAGCAAAGGGGATGACCGCAAGCTTGAGAATACTGTCAAGCAAAGCCAATTCAAACACTTGGGATAGCTTCACAAGGAGTGGACTGAAGCTGGAGTCAAGAGTCACCACACTCAGACGTCTTCAGTAAAAGGGCTACCAAGCCACTTCTGAAAATGAAACAGTGTCAAAAGCATCTTACCTGGGCTAAGGAGAAAAAAAACTGAACTGTTTCTCAGTGGTCTAAAGTCCTCTTTTCAGATAAAAGTAAATTTTGCATTTCATTTGTAAATCAAGGTCTGGAGTCTGGAGGAAGACTGGAGAGGAACAGAATTCAAGCTGCATGAAAGTCCAGTGAGAAGTTTCCTAAGTCAGTGATGATTTGGGGTGCCGTGACGTCTGCTGGTGTTGGTCTATTGTGCTTTATCAAGTCCAAAGTCAATGCAGCAGTCTACCAAGAGATTTTGGAGCACTTTATGCTTCCATCAGATGACAAGCTTTATGGAGATGCTGATTACATTTTCCAGCAGGACTTGGCACCTGCCACACTGCCAACCTAATCTTCCAAGTGGTTTGATGACCTGATATTCTGTGCTTGATTGGCAACCACATGCCTGACCTGAACACCATATGGAATCATGGGATACTGATGCTTAGCTTTGTGTTAGAAGGAGCCCCGACCAAGTATTGATGCAGAATGAACATACTTTAAAGACTTGAACTTGTCTGTTTTCAATCCCTTTTTTTCGTTGTTTTTTGTGATTGATCTTAGGAACTCTTCTAATATTTTGAGATACTGGTTTTTGACTTTCATGAGTTGTAAGCTCTAATCATCAAAATTCAAACCTTTTTTTTAATTTTTTACTTTATATGTATGAGCTAGACTATATGAAAGTTGTTTCACTTTTTGAAATTTTACCATTTATTTCAGATGCACCTGTATATTTTAAGCATAGAGAATTATGAGTTAATACATTCATAACACAATGTTGCATTTCTGCTTACAAACCCTCCAAAAGTTGACGCTAATTTTACATCCTTTGGCAAGCATTTTTATTATTATTTTTTTTTTTAAGAACATGAGGGACAATTCCAAAAAAACTTATATATTATATATTTATCTTATACGTAATAGTATATTATAATATATCATATATATATACTATATATATATATATTTTGTGGCAATCAGCCTTACACCACAAATTATGTGGATTAAACTCAATTTAAAACATAATATTTAAGAATAAAACAAGAATTTTTGACTGACCATAGACAGAAACACTGAATGTTTTTGTTGACCACATAGGTTCATTTATCTCGAATTCATCTTGGTCGCACGCATGTGAGTTGAGGCGTTGATGATTTTGTGTTGATGGTCAGAGATCCAGTTTGATCGTCCAGCTTCAGTCTGTCTCTGAATCTCCCATCAGGAACATCATATGTGGAGAAGATTTGTTTCTCTCTATTGATTTTACCTATGAGAGACTTTTCAGCTCCAAATTTCCACAGTATGTCATCGTCTTGATGTATTTCGGTAAGATCAGAGTTTAGAGTGACAGAATCTCCCTCCATCACTGACACTGACTCACCAAACACACCTGAAGAACAGGGACAGATATCGCATACTTTAAAGACTTTTGATCTGTTTTGTTTTTGCCTGTAACTTCACATTTATTTTGCTCTACATGCCAAGTCTCAAAATAATATGTTTTATTTGATCTGGGAAGAACATCAAATGCACATCATCCTAACTAATCTGGACTGAAGCAAAAGCTCTATTGCAGTGAATCGAAATAAATTGAATTGCTTTTAAAACTTACCAGTCAGACTCAGCCAGCACAAACAGAAAAAAACTAAAATGTGAAACATTTTCTTCAGTGGTTCAGTGAAAAGTCTGATCTATCTGCTAAAAACACTCAATCTATAGTCTGGTTTCTGGATCCTCCCACAACAGTGTTTGGCACCCCTCCTAGGGTCACTCACACACACACGACCACCCCACATACACACACACACACACACACACACACTACCACAAAACCAACAACTAAATAATATGTCGGTTTATAACCTATTGAAACTCGGGCTCTTATTCAGCTTAACAGTGTCATAATTGTGGAAAACATTGCATTTTTATATTTACCTTGGTTAAACAGCATGGTTTTTAAAAGGAACTACTCAGTACTCACTGTGTTAAATACGTACACAGTCGGAGTGAAATTATGTAATATTGGATTAGTCACCTAAATTTATGATAATACATTTCTACTTACTTTAACATGGTTTTATAATCATTACATATTTGTAAATTGGCCAACAACGCGTAAAAAAAAATAGTTAAAACCATGTACACACTCACATTGCAAGTCTTACTGAAGTGTGCCACTAGCAGCTCAACAGAGTCAAACTGAAACCTTCTGTGGTGGGTTTTCTGCATCTGCTGGGTGGACAATTAGATTGTGGGTTAAAGTGGCCGTTGGTTTGATGTCTGTTTAGTTTGTAGCTGAAGAGTTTCTTCCAGTCCTGCATTTACAAACCTCACAGTCAGAATTCTTCTCAAGATAAAATTGCTTTACAGTGAAATAAAGTACTGGATCAATCCAACAAAACTGATCTATGAAACACAGTTAAAGAAGAGTCACAGGTCAGAGGTGGATCAACAAGAGTGTAATATTTTCAGTTAAAATTAACTGAATAAACCAAATAAATGTGATCTTGTTTCATTTTAATCTTCAGTAGAATTAAGCTAGTGAAACTAGAACACTTTTTTGTAAAATTATTGCGCTAACTCAACACATGATCTTTTATTTATTCCAGTTTAGTAATCCAATTTGTCTGAAACCTCTAAACATACTCAAGTGCGCCACACACTGTTTACCAAAAGGAATTTGTTTCAATTGAGATGACACATCCCCTTTATAAATTTATACCGTAGATCAGTGGTCCGCAACCCTGGTCCTGGAGGCACCCCAAAAACTGCACATTTTGCATGTCGCCTTCCTCTGACACACCAATTTCAGGTCTTGGAGTCTCCACTAGGAGCTGATGATTTTGACTCCGGTGTGTTTGATTAAGGAGATATGCCAAACATGCAGTGTTGGGTTGCCTCAAGACAGGGTTGGGAACCCTGCCATATATGACAAGTTCATAGTGGGTATAGTGTCAGGGCTATCTAGATAATTGATAACTATATATATCTATATATATATATATATATATTAGATAGATCTATAAGATAACTTTTTTTATATTTATAACTATAAAGATAACTATAAAGATATAGTTCTAAAAATCATTCTCAATATTAAAGAATAGCAGAATCCATACCCAGGGATGTTTTAACAAATGGGTGCTGTAAGGGTTGGGGGGGGGGGGGGGGGGGGGGGGGTAGGATGATTCCGATGGCCCCGAGGGAGCGGGGCCCCTAACACTATTTCGCCCGTAAACACCTTCCTCTAACTGCAGTAATGAATAATGTCTTTGAATGTACTCTATTGCTCTCTTTCTGTACAAGGAACGTGTGTATTAAACATTAAATAGTGTGGTATTAATTGCCAAGTCAGTCGTATTAAAAATATTGTAGACATAGACCCGCATATCTGTAGCTACAATAGGTGGGTATCGGAAATGTTCATTTTGAAACTGGTAACCTATACAGTTTTTTTAACTTTGGATTTCATTCTTACCTACAGTTGTCACTTTTATTTATTTATGCTATTGCACTTCTTATTTACTTGTCTTTACCTTATGTTTGACAGTTTATTTAGACTGTTGTTTTTTCTGTGGTATTTAAATACAATAGTAAATCCATAAAAAGTATTATATTGTCATTAAAGTGTTTCATACGTTTCCTACGGTTAAAAGCAGGAACCTTACATTTAAATTATCCTATAGTATAGTCCATGTTTAAATAAACACACTACATCCATGAACAATACTTCTAACAGCGTTCACTAATGTTAAATAATGAATCTTATTGTAAAGTGTTACCATTTTATTTCAACAGTCATGCTTAAAGATGGTCATCTTTAAATATCTACACAAAGGCCACAGCATTGAAATTACATACATATGGATATGATCTTGTATGTGTACTCTCACATTTTATTTGCCTCTATTTTAAAACACTGCATGATTATCTAATCAAAATAAAAAATTAATATATATATGTAAGTCACACATTGTGCAAAAGTGCAGCGCTGCGTCTAGAAGTTCTATTTCAGTTTTTTAACCTGCTGTGGTTTAGAACGTGTGGCTTGCGGGAGCGTTGATGGTAGCCAAGAACAGCGTTTTCAAACTTCACGTAGCCTCCCCCTGACCTGGTGACCAGTGTCACAGCTGGTGCAGGAAAGGACCATTTCAGCTGTGGATAAAAACAAACACAACACAAACCAACCAACCCACGAATGTAATTGACCCGAACGAACAAAAATCGTTGTATTAATACACAGGACCAATCTTTAAGCAGTGAACCAAAAGACACCAGATCAAAACTATGACCAAATGACAAGGGACTAATAGTGGAATAACTGAACTCTCTCCCACAGACAAGAGTGATAAAGGTCCATAACTCTTGAAAGTGATCTATGCACTTAAAAAAAAAAAAGGTGCAACTTATTTGGTGAAAAAGTAAAAAATAAAGCGTATAAACTTAGTAGAAATTAATGAGCCTGTTCACCAACACTTGCATGCGGAGTGCATTGATGTGGTGATCAAATCTTGTGGTGAAATTCCACGCAACCTATTCATATAACATCAACACTCGCATTTGTGTCCTATTCACGCACTATTACTTGACAATGGTTCCCTGTTTATTTTTGCTCTGCTTTGCATCTGTTGGGAAGTTATGATCGTGCTCTTAATGTAAACCATTCACTCCACCATTTCAGATATTGTTTTGCTTACATTTCAAATTTTTCTATAATAATTTCATCGGTCATGTGAATGTGTGGTTTCATGCTTCCCCTGTTAACACAGCACTCTTGAAAACAATCTGCTCTGGCAGGTCATATTAAATTGCTGTGTTCATTTCGGTTTGTGCTTGGCTTGGCATGTTTGGCGTACCCATAACAGCACATAAAGGGGCCGACTGAGGACTGTAGTAATAGGACTCTGCTGCTGTTCTTTTTTATCTTATGCTCATTTTAACACTATTTTATGTCAACAAAGTTATTCACCTTAAACGGACAAACTGTAGTTTTCTAGGTGCCTTGTTGTTTAGCGTATGGAATGATTAGTTGTCGGTGCTGGCTGGAGATGCAGTCACTCTAACTCTGTCTTACTGACATGATGGATGATGATGGATTCGTTGTAGGTTTGGAGCGAAACACTAATAGGTTCGAATGAACAGAAATGATGTCAGCCTTCCGGTATATGATGATGTTCTTGATGAGAGATTCAGACACAGACTGAAGCTGGACAATCAGACTGGATCTCTAACCATCACAAACTTCACAACGCCAACATCTTGAGATATAAACTAAGTCCACAGTGCACGTGGAGATTCATCTCAATGTCGCAAGTAAGTTTAATTTCACATTCACATTTACACTACACCTGTAAAGGTTCTGGATTGACATTTTCAATTATTTTCATCTTCAATCATTAAAATGACTCACTTATCAACTTTAAGCAAATAGAAAGAGAGTGACCATGTTTCGGAAGTTTCATACCTGTTGGCTTGGATTCGCATTCACGGAGCACAACGCCCACCTTTCTAACTATTTACCACTCCCACAGTGTTTTTTTATATACCTTGGTGTTGTGATAACCGTTGTAGCTTCTCAATACGGAATCAATGCATTCTCATTTCCTTTGCTCCCATCCTCCACTGAACAGTGGTGGGTTTGATTAATAGACATGCCAATGTGCAAACTGTGTTGGCGCTACGAACCCGCACCACTGATTTAGACAATCGCTCAGTTGTTCAAGCTTTCAGTAGCCTATACATATAATTGTGACCTCATCAGTGTGTGTCATAATCACACTTATTCGATTATTCTGATTCCTTAGACGTAGCCATGTAGACATGTCTGAATGTGTGAAACTTTTAGGATCTTATCCGAGTTGTAGGCTATCATATTGGTCCTCATCGGATCTTCTACAGAACGGATCGCGAATTAAACTGTACCACAAACACCATTAACTGAGTGAATTATATGGCAATAATCAGCTATTTGCTTTCACACAAATAACTTTATTTTTTTGAATGTTTCAATATGTGTTGACAAATTAATTTTTCATTGATACAACATTGTTGTTAGAAAAGAAATGCGTAGAGACGGTATTGCTTGATGACGTCAGGAACCGATTAATCGTCTTTTTGAACCGGTTCAATGAGCCGAACTGTCCAAAAATAACCGGTTCATGAGCCATCTGTCCGACAAAAACCGGGTTCGCGGAGAATGAATCCGGCCTTTGCCGACTATAATGCTAAATACCTGGTGCTACACATTGGTTTGAGTAGGCCTAATGAAGCAGCCATAGTAGTATGGGGTTGATGTATAGAATATGTGTCATAACGGGAGGCATGATCTGTTCAAGCTGCATTACTTACAAATGCATCCACATCAGTACACTCATCACATCACAGGTGGAGCCATGTGCACACAGACACCTAACTTCTGTCTCTGCTGCTTTTTCAAGGCAAAGGCCCTCTCATTAGCCTGCCCTCTCAGGTCAATCACAAACAACTGACACTTCATGTCACTCTACAACAATTTGGGATAGGAATAACTCAAATACTGTTCTGTTATATATTGTTTTATATTTTGGTTCGGAATTATCCTTGGTAACTGTAGTGTAGCCTATATTGGTACTGTATTGTTGTTATATTTTATTGACCACTGTAGTTGCCAACTAATATCACTTTACACGTCAATATATGTTGCCGTGGTATGTTCATCTGTTTTTTTTTTCTAATAAGTTTGCTTTTAATCAGTTATTTGATGCTATAAAAACGGGTTGTGGTGTCATGATTGTGATCTTGTGATTGGGTCTGCAGGAGTTTGGGCGGGACTTTGATACCGCGGCTCCACTTCACGATCACTAGCCTACTACTCTCAGCTTCCAAATAACATAAATTTCACAAGAGGACAGCGGCCATACAGCCATGTTTTGGCTTCAGTTTTCTATAGTGGAAGGAAGTGGAGACTCGTCAATCTTTTTTACAGTCTATGTCACCTCATGAAGTCCAGAGTCTGTGTTTTCTAATGTTCAGTATTGCAGAGATCCGGCTGATGTCCAGCTAGTCTTGCTCTGAATTCTCTCATCACACTCAGCATAACGACATCTCCATTTCTCTCTATTGATAATACAGTAGTACAGCTATCTCTGTGTAACAGTAACATCAGTGTTTGGAGTGAAAGAATATCCCTCTATCACTGACACTGACAGTGACACTGCATCAGCAGACACTGGAGAAGAAACAGAAACTGTTGCTAAGACTTGCACTGCAACTGTTCAGACCTTCACTGCTTAAACAGATTTAATGGACAACATCCACAAAAGAATATGTGACCGTCTGTGAAATCCAGGCTAAAGTCTCAGAATCTAATTATGAGATAAGCATCAAATTTTGATTTCAACCATTAATTTCACTATGATTTAAATCTTTGACATGGCCCTACTCAGTCAATATTAAAGATATCAATGTTACATTTTCACAGAATGTTCTTTACATTATGAAGGATGATTTTATGTAAAATAGTAAATCACACAAAAAAGACTTTAGCTGGGTTTTCACAGGCAGAGTCACATATGTTCATAAAATCAAGCGAGTTACTCGTGACAGCATCTGAGTTCAGTCAATTCACATCTACATTTAATAATGTTAATTTAACTTATTTATTATAATTTGTTTCAAACGTACATACAAACAATGAACCAACAAAAGTGAATTGTTTTTTTAATAACATACTTCTAGTACACCTCAACCAAGAAACTATAGGTATATTTAAGAATAGTGACTAAAGCTTTTTTCACACAAGGCTCTCCTATCTGGCCATGATCTGACTGTCTTGGTAGATTTTTAGAGAGAAGTGTTGAACACTGGGCCATGGTCTACTTCAGCTTCATTCTGGAGGAGTTAGCAGAGAGTGCACATTGTTAACAGCTTGTTTTTTTTTTTTCCTTCCCCCCCCCTAACACCTTTACTGCAAGTTCAAATTTGACGGAAACTATGCAACTGAAGATGAAATGTTCACACATTGGCTTTTGCTGTTTTGCTGTGGCCGCTCTGGTTTGGTAAGTTACAATAAAATAGTTTTTTTTTTTACAGTTGCATTATTACTGTTGACTGATGGAAATTTTCATTCCTATCAATAAATAAATAATGCAGCCTGTACAAATATTAGAGATTGTAAAATAATAATAATAATAATAACTTTTATGCTCGCTAGGCTGTTTCCTTGATTTTAGTTATGATGTCATTATAGGTTCTGCATTGCTGATCATGGTTTCAATCATCAATATATCTGCCCTTTCCAGTGCACACAAGAATGTGCAGTAATCTCAGACAACCTAATGCGATATTTTAATAAATTCAAATTAACCTGAGATAATTACAAGGTCTGCCATTTGTCAAATAATCTCTGATGTATTATGTGAGCTACGAAGCACAGACCTCTGGTGTATATACGGGTCTCACCCACAGCTGTTAAAAACTAACACTGGAACATACATCCACTAAAAATTACTGCCTCTGCAGATTAAGTCACTGAGCAAAAATGATGAAAAAAGTGAAGCTAGTTTTGAGAAAAGATCGTGCAGCGCATGTTTAACAGTTAAACCCAGCTCACTCAGTGTGATAAAAATAAAAAGTGTCTGAAATAAAGTTCCCAGTCTTCACCTGATCTGCTGAGACAACTTTCACGAAGCAACCGAAGACAAACCTCTTCCACAAACATTTGACTCAGCAGCAGCTGATGTCTCCTCAGTTAATGTTAACCAGTTCATTAATGTACTAGTTTAACTACAAACTAACTATAGTTAGACTGTATTCATTTTGCTGTAGGCTACATGTAATGTGCAGTTGGGGTGAGGATCTATAAAGATGGCAATCTAAAGAAGTAACAATAATCCAAGACAAAGGTAAATGCAACCTATCAGCGTTTGTGTAAAAGAAGTAGCTAATGAAAGAAACACGGGGCTATAAATACAAGAGACTAGAAAGCAACTAAACTAGACACAGGTGAAGGGGAAATCAAAAGCAATGGAAACCTAACACTATAGAAACTAAAGAAAACAGAGCTAAACAGAAATAGTGAAAACTGAAGCAATAGAAGTAAATGAGCCTCAAAATATGAGTCTTTGAATGAACCAAAGCCAGTACACTACACAAAATGAAACTGTGAAATTATATCCAATATTATTTAAGTGGAAATTGTTGCATTATGGGTAATAGCACAAAAATAGCATAGAGTATGTACGCTTGGAGTACGTTAGAATACTTCTTACTTCCTACCGCTCTGTCTTCTGTTGCAGACTCCGCTTTACCACTTTTCTACTGCCTCATTTTGAGCATGTGCATGACAATGTGGCTATTACTGCATGTTTGTGGTTAATGTACGTACTATATATGTGTGCATGTCTTGAGGTGTGAAGAGTGTGAGTGTGTGTTCTTCTGAATATAGTGTGCGATTGAAAGAACCTCCACAATATAAGAAATAGTATTACTGTGAAATAAAGTACAGCATCTATGAATACTACACTCTTACAAATTAAGGCTCCAAAATGATGTTTTTGCAGTGATTCCATTGAAGAACCCTCTTTGGTTCCCCAAAAAACCTTTCAGTGAACAGATCTTAAAATAAAACCTGTTGACACAATTTACCAAATCTAAGCACCTTTTCAGCATTTGAAAGTTTCCACGGATGTTCAAGGTTCTTCATGGAACTATTGATGTCAATAAACAACCTTTATTTTTAAGAGTGTAATGTTAAAGTTACTGCGTGAATGTGAGATGTTAATATCATTTACTATTTGTATGTGAAATATAAGATTGATATCCAGCTGCATATGCATCTCTATATATCCATGATTTACACAGGCCATGCAGATTATTTGTCAATCTGTTATGTCAGGGACACAATCACGTGTTTTTTTTTTTCACGAAGGCATTGCAATGTTAGTGGTACAGCTGTCATTTCGGCAACGCAAAGTACATCCGGCTGCAGTTTCTTTTGGGTGGAAATCATTTCTGTTTGGCATCAATGAAGTTGCCAGAGTATTTTCTTTCTTATTCTGACATGCATCCGAGTTGAACTGCTTCTTGAAAGACCAATGTAGGGCTGGCTTATTCCGTCTAGTGGCGGTAACTGTGTTTGTGTTTTGCCTATTGACTGTCTTCATGAGTGACAAGTTGCCCCCGCCCGCGCGGGCCTTAAAACACATCCTCAGAGAAGAGAGGTAGCTGTTATAGGTAAACAGTTATTTTGATTCAAGTATAGGGCCCATGAAAAAAGATAAATAATTTATAATAAATACTGCAATATTCCATAAAAAATAGAAAAAGTCCATTTGATTTGATGTTGGCTTTATTGAAAGATGACCTACATATATTAGTGCCAAAGGATCACTGCACTTTTGCTTCTGTTGTGTGATGAAAGCACAATGAGCACGTGCTGCTTATGTGTCCAGGGTAAAATAAGCATACATGAACCGGCTCTGTCCAGTTGTGTTGCTGGGGTGTTTTTCATCTGATTTGCAGTATGTGGCTTCCTATAACCCTCACCCCTGCTTTCAAGACAAGGACTATCCTAGAACTGAAATGTACGTCTAGTTGTTTCAACTGAAAGAAACTTGCACTGTTTGATCTTATGTTTTGTCTCAATATGCACACCAGTAATGTTATCTTCTAAGGCAGATTATAAAAATTACTTAATGTAAAAAAAAAAACCCTTTTACTATGGCCTAATTCTGGTTTAGTCTAGCTGTCTGTGAAACCTGGGCTGCGTTCAGCCCCGACAAAACGGTGCAAAACGTTTTTTAAACGGAAACGGTGGTGCGTTGAACACCCTGTTCTGATGACCAAGAGTTGCAACTATGGCAGCTGAGAAGGCCATTATTTATTTGTGTTTTTTTTGAAGAATTTTCGGAGCCTGATGAAATGGGTTTAAATATGTGTTTAATACTGCAAAATACTCTCGATGTTACAGTCACTGCCCTTGCCCTCCAGAATAAAAGAGAACATCCCAATTGAGTGAAGGGATTTGTGGAAACTGTGGTTTCTAATTATTGTGATCTTACATTTGCCTCGCATTTCAGGATGAAGAGACAAACATTTCAGGTGAAGGATAAACCACTTCTTACCTCCAAGACTGTGTTATTATCTATATGACCTTATTATTTTTATAAGGAATTCGGCGCTTATCGGCTTATATTATGCTGACACGTTTTGTGCTGATACTGATATTTAGCATTATAATCATCGAGGAGATAAAAGGGTTAGAAAGTGTCACTCCAGAAAAAAAAAAAAAAACTCCCAATGATAGCAAATATATAAAATGTAAGTATTTTTGTTACATTAATCAGTGTCTAGCACACTTTCCTAAGGAAAGGATATGGACCAGAAAACATTGCAATTACTAAATTATATTTAGACAGACTTAAAGAAGTTCCAGATCTGTACTTGTGCTCTTATTATTTAAGTTATTTTGCCTTTAATTTAAATAAACATGTGCACACAATATACTTGCTCTTGTGAATTTAATTACATTGTGCCAGCTGTCTCTTACTACCGTGTGTTTAATTGGGCTTTTTCTGCTGATTGGGCTTCATTTTTTGACACAACACGGCCACCAAAGCAGAGAAAACGCATCTAAACCCGTTGCACCCGTTTTCCCAGGAAACATGTCTTCAACCCGTAAACCGTAGCAAACTTGTACCACAAATAAATGTAAGGTTTTTGGATTTTCCCCTTACTTTAATGAATGCTTATGGCTCATTATTATTAATCGGGAAAAAAACAAAAAACTTTGAACTTTTATTAACAAAATGAATAAGGATATGTTTTACTCACTTTTAACACAAATAAATAGCCTATGGATTTCCCCTTACTAGGCTACCTTAAAACATTCGTAGTGTGTGGTTTATTATCTTATTAATTAAAACACATCAGCCATAAAATAGTACAATGGCAAATTCGCATTTATTAAACATCTACCTTGCATTGACAAAATGAGTAAGATGGATATAGCCTTGCGTTGTAACCCAAATATATAAGGTATTTTCCCTTATTTAAAACTAATGCTTAGTTTGTGGTTCATTGTTAATTTTTTTAAGAAAACCCAGCAACAAAGACACTCCACTTATAGGCTTTAAACGATAATACCCCCCCCCCCCAGCTCGAAATTCGTTCCCTCCCGCGGCTATGGTGTCAGCTAACGTAAAATAACACGTCAGAAAATAGATCCCTGCTAACTTTTGTGTCTGTGCTCTGTTCTTCATTTACATTTCCAAACTGGTCTATGCCAAACAAAAGTATTGGAAACTTTGAGGCCGTTAAGCCTGTCTCTGATCTTCAGGTGTGTGTGCTGATACAGATGCAGTTGATTCAGGTCAGGTCTGGGAGGGAGAATTCATCAAGTCTAAACTCTGGTTTACTGAAATAGTGGATGAAGATCTGATTCTGTGGAGGTTTGGATCTGAAAACACTTTAATAGCTCGAATCATTGTAATGGCCGGCAGCATGACTGTATATGATGATGTTCTTGATGAGAGATTCAGAGACAGACTGAAGGTGGATCATCAAACTGGATCTCTGATCATCACAAACACCAGAACTCAACACGCTGGACTCTATCAGCTACAGATCAACAGTGTGAGCAAGAGTTTCAGTCTCTCTGTCTATGGTGAGTTAAATATTGGTTTTATTAACTTGTTAGATGTATCTTAACACTTCTATTAAGCTAGATAACTTTAATTAAGCATAATTTTCCTGTCTGATATATGTTCATATATGTAAACAATAATCTTTTATAAATGTAAAGAGAGAGAAGTGAAGATCACTGTCACGAGACTGACTGATGCTGCAATAAACACTTAATCATCTATTAATTGTTTTTTCATGTGTTCAGCTCGTCTGCCTGTTCTTGTCATCAGCAGTAACTCTACCACTGTTCTTCATCATCTTCATCACCATCACATCAAATTGTTCATTGGTGGGTTTCGTGGTGAAATGTGGTCAATGGGACTCTCCTCCTGGTACAAGGGAACAGTTTTATTGTCCACATCCAGTGGGTCCTGATCTCACATCATCTCTCTCTATACTCTGGAGTGTAATATCAGAGAAAAACAGCTACGCTGCGTTCTCAACAATCTCCGCCACCAAAAATCCACACTGGACTCACTAAACCTGTCACACATGTTCAGGTACAGCAGCGCTTGTGCGTGTATTCACTGAATTAATTTCTTGATTTTACCAAGAGAACTTAAGGTGCCAGAAATTATGAATACTGATTTTTTTTATACATATTTTTTATTTCGTGAGCCCAAATGACAAGTTTCAGACTATTTTATATGCAAGGAATATTATAGGTTTAATATTTAAAAAAAAAAATGTTTGTACATAATACAAAAGCAGCAACAATACACATTATGTCAACTCAAAACAAAGAAGTATTAGCAATCTGCAACGGAGGAAAAGTAGGAAAAGATAGAAGATAAACAACTAACTTTTACCATCATTACAGTATAAAAGTAAAATAGTTTCTACGTCCTTTCTTTATTTGACAATAAAACGGTGTTTAGATAATGGTTTTTAAGTCTTATCAAAAACAAAAGAAAACAAAAGGATATGAATAGATGAATAGAATAAAATAGAATAGAATAGAATAGAAAATGTGGTTTGTTGTTGGCAAACTTATATTTGTGGATATACAATTTTCAAAGAAAATAAATTAAGTTTATAACAAAACAAGCATTGTTTTTAGTGGAGACAGATTCATAATGTCCTAAAATATTGTCTTTAAAAGTTATGGATACATCTTGCTGAATAATAAATGCAGAGACCATATTTTTTTCCCCCAATTCAGATTTTTATATCAATTATTCCAATTAGTAAAAGAATAATTTACAGGTGACAAAAAAATTTTTTTTATTATAAAGTGATCTAACTTCATAATTTCTATCTTTTTAACAGAAAAACATATTTGATCTGTAGTGGTCTCTATTGGCTCAGGAAATAAAGCATTTTTTAAAGTGGAGAGTAACTGCTATTTGCCTCTTCGGTCAGTTTTGATTTCTATTTTTGAAAAATGTAAAATCATAGCTTCAATCCGAACATTTTTTAGAATATGTGAAATAAAATTAATAAATGAAAAAAAAAAGATCCTCTCTCTCTCTCTCTCTTCCAGTGTGCAAGAGACACTGAATAACTATCGGCTGCATGCGCAGCAATGCGTCAAATAATTACAGTTTGTATGTACATAGTTACAATTATATTTATTTATGGTTAATCAGATTGTTTCCCCTCTTTTTCTTCAAATTACTGTTTGATAATTATGGTGTTTGTTCTTATTTTAGCCTAACATTTTGGGGATATCTGAGTAACAAAACTTCCCATGTGTTCTCTTTCAACTAAATTTTAATATTTGAATTGTAATCATAATGCAAATCCTGATATTTATCTATCCAAAAATATCTAAACCTTGACAGAAGTCGTATTTTAAATATGTATACTATCTAATATAAAATGTGAAACCTAATAAAATGAAGAAATTATGTTCTAAAAACTACTGGAATCCAAAAGTCTCTGTATATACTGTGTTTATAGGCAGCTATACAGGAGGTTACACCACATTACACAGTTTTTATTTTTGTTAATGAAACCTGATGACACAATTCTCACTTCAAAAAATGGATTTTAAATGCTTTCATTCTGTTTTAATGTGAAATATTGCATTTATTGAAAATTAATAAATAATTAAATAACTAAAAATACATTAATTCTAATGGAAAAAATTGCTTACTAAAATTTTATAAATATTGCATCGTATCATAAAATCCCCTCAAAATTCTAAATAATAATCAGAAAATATTATTAAACAAAAATGTATTACATTGATTTTCCTGAAAAAAAAAGTAACATTTCAAGGCTTCGGTCACTTCTGACAGCGAGTGAGGCGAGTGTGACTCCTAAACCAAGAGGCCCCAAGGGTTAAAAACACACTGATTCCTGATGGAATGAAAAGATGAATTTATATAGCTATATTTTTACTTCTGATTTTCTATTCTTATAATTCTGATGTGAGTCCATCTGTATCAACAGATTTATTTGATTTGAAAGATTGAATTGCGTCTACAGTTTCTTTTAAAGTAATGTGAGCATCACAAAAAGCTTGATCAGTATTACTCAGTGTTTATGGAAGATAATGATTCGAGAAAAAAATCAAGAGCATGTTTGTTAAATTTAAGTGAATACATTTTAAGTGAATGAATCATTATACAATTTGACACATAAATTAGCAATGATTTTCTGGTTTTCAAATCTAAGCTTTCCAATCATATATATATATATTTTTTTTAGAATTTTGCTCACCTACTTCCATCCAACTTGAACAAATGCTCCTAATATATTTTGATAATGGGCAAGTTCAAGCTTTTTAGCATCAGATAACACTGATTTAAATAGAAGATCTGAAATGTTGCATATTATTAAACTGTCATAATTTTTTTTTCTTTTTCAACAATTTACTGCTAAATGTTTGTACAAATTACAGATTTCACATTATTTGCTAACTCCCAATTACAGCAACATTTCCTTATTTGCTTCCCCCCCCCCCCCCCCCCCCCAATAATGCATCATAACCAGTTATTTCCCCTTCTTACTAATTAGCCTGAACATTAATTTTCAACAGGAGTTCTATGCAGATGAACAGTATCTGAAAAAGAAATGAATCTAGAGATGCGTTTGTGATCAGAAAGTGCTGCTGGAATAATGTCAGAAATAGTATGATTTCAATCTCTAGAGATAGGCAACACATCGATACGAGACTGGATTGAGAGAGAACTATTGTACCATGTAAAAAATAAAAAAAACATAAAAAGATGTCAACTGCAGAAAATCATTCAATGCAGATTTAATTGATCAGGTGACTTTGGAGGTCATCTGCTAAAGCCACATTCAAAAAGAATTGGAGTATTTGGTTAGTAAAATCAAGATGTGTTCTTCCACTTGCTCAGTAAGTTTTTTCTTCTCTTTCTGTTGATTAAAACCATAAATATGAACAATAACACACATTAAATTAGAGATTTCTGTTACAAGGCCCATCTGGGTCGCTATCAGAGAATACAATCTTCAATCTTCACATTAAAATGATTTTGAAGGATGCAGACACCAGATGAGGTACTTGCTCCATGAGCCAGCCATCAATCTAAACCCACTTCATTTGTTGTTGTTTTTTCAGAAATTCAAGTCAGTTGTTGTGATACTATCGAGCCTGTGATCCGATTGGTTGTCACTGCTCTGATGGGCGTGGCTGCTGCAGCTGCTGCTGTGCTTCTGGTCAGTGACGTCAGATCTACAAGAGGTTAAAAGAGAAAACAGAACAGATTAATGATATTGTGACATATATTGGAGTTTTAATGATATTGTGATATATATTGGAGTTTTAATGATATTGTGATATATATTGGAGTTTTAATGATATTGTGATATATATTGGAGTTTTAATGATATTGTGACATATATTGGAGTTTTAATGATATTGTGACATATATTGGAGTTTTAAAGATATTGTGATATATATTGGAGTTTTAATGATATTGTGACATATATTGGAGTTTTAAAGATATTGTGATATATATTGGAGTTTTAATGATATTGTTACATATATTGGAGTTTTAATGATATTGTTACATATATTGGAGTTTTAATGATATTGTTACATATATTGGAGTTTTAATGATATTGTTACATATATTGGAGTTTTAATGATATTGTTACATATATTGGAGTTTTAATGATATTGTGACATATATTGGAGTTTTAATGATATTGTGACATATATTGGAGTTTTAATGATATTGTGACATATATTGGAGTTTTAATGATATTGTGACATATATTGGAGTTTTAATGATATTGTGCCCTATACTTGGAGTTTTAATGATATTGTGACATATATTGGCGTTTTAATGATATTGTGACATATATTGGAGTTTTAATGATATTGTGATATATATTGGAGTTTTAATGATATTGTGATATATATTGGAGTTTTAATGATATTGTGATATATATTGGAGTTTTAATGATATTGTGATATATATTGGAGTTTTAATGATATTGTGATATATATTGGAGTTTTAATGATATTGTGATATATATTGGAGTTTTAATGATATTGTGATATATATTGGAGTTTTAATGATATTGTGATATATATTGGAGTTTTAATGATATTGTGATATATATTGGAGTTTTAATGATATTGTGACATATATTGGAGTTTTAATGATATTGTGATATATATTGGAGTTTTAATGATATTGTGATATATATTGGAGTTTTAATGATATTGTGATATATATTGGAGTTTTAATGATATTGTGATATATATTGGAGTTTTAATGATATTGTGATATATATTGGAGTTTTAATGATATTGTGATATATATTGGAGTTTTAATGATATTGTGATATATATTGGAGTTTTAATGATATTGTGATATATATTGGAGTTTTAATGATATTGTGATATATATTGGAGTTTTAATGATATTGTGATATATATTGGAGTTTTAATGATATTGTGATATATATTGGAGTTTTAATGATATTGTGATATATATTGGAGTTTTAATGATATTGTGATATATATTGGAGTTTTAATGATATTGTGATATATATTGGAGTTTTAATGATATTGTGATATATATTGGAGTTTTAATGATATTGTGATATATATTGGAGTTTTAATGATATTGTGATATATATTGGAGTTTTAATGATATTGTGATATATATTGGAGTTTTAATGATATTGTGATATATATTGGAGTTTTAATGATATTGTGATATATATTGGAGTTTTAATGATATTGTGATATATATTGGAGTTTTAATGATATTGTGATATATATTGGAGTTTTAATGATATTGTGACATATATTGGAGTTTTAATGATATTGTTACATATATTGGAGTTTTAATGATATTGTGACATATATTGGAGTTTTAATGATATTGTGACATATATTGGCGTTTTAATGATATTGTGACATATATTGGAGTTTTAATGATATTGTGATATATATTGGAGTTTTAATGATATTGTGATATATATTGGAGTTTTAATGATATTGTGATATATATTGGAGTTTTAATGATATTGTGATATATATTGGAGTTTTAATGATATTGTGATATATATTGGAGTTTTAATGATATTGTGATATATATTGGAGTTTTAATGATATTGTGATATATATTGGAGTTTTAATGATATTGTGATATATATTGGAGTTTTAATGATATTGTGATATATATTGGAGTTTTAATGATATTGTGATATATATTGGAGTTTTAATGATATTGTGATATATATTGGAGTTTTAATGGTATTGTGACATATATTGGAGTTTTAATGATATTGTGATATATATTGGAGTTTTAATGATATTGTTACATATATTGGAGTTTTAATGATATTGTGATATATATTGGAGTTTTAATGATATTGTGATATATATTGGAGTTTTAATGATATTGTGATATATATTGGAGTTTTAATGATATTGTGATATATATTGGAGTTTTAATGATATTGTGATATATATTGGAGTTTTAATGATATTGTGACATATATTGGAGTTTTAATGATATTGTGATATATATTGGAGTTTTAATGATATTGTGACATATATTGGAGTTTTAATGATATTGTTACATATATTGGAGTTTTAATGATATTGTTACATATATTGGAGTTTTAATGATATTGTGACATATATTGGAGGTATAATGATATTGTGATATATATTGGAGTTTTAATGATATTGTGACATATATTGGAGGTATAATGATATTGTGATATATATTGGAGTTTTAATGATATTGTGACATATATTGGAGGTATAATGATATTGTGATATATATTGGAGTTTTAATGATATTGTGACATATATTGGAGGTATAATGATATTGTGATATATATTGGAGTTTTAATGATATTGTGACATATATTGGAGGTATAATGATATTGTGATATATATTGGAGTTTTAATGATATTGTGACATATATTGGAGGTATAATGATATTGTGATATATATTGGAGTTTTAATGATATTGTGACATATATTGGAGGTATAATGATATTGTGATATATATTGGAGTTTTAATGATATTGTGACATATATTGGAGGTATAATGATATTGTGATATATATTGGAGTTTTAATGATATTGTGACATATATTGGAGTTTTAATGATATTGTGACATATATTGGAGTTTTAATGATATTGTGACATATATTGGAGTTTTAATGATATTGTGACATATATTGGAGTTTTAATGATATTGTGATATATATTGGAGTTTTAATGATATTGTGACATATATTGGAGTTTTAATGATATTGTGATATATATTGGAGTTTTAATGATATTGTGACATATATTGGAGTTTTAATCGTACAGATGAAAATATGTGTGGTCCAGTTGTTTAGTGATGGCCAAACGAAGCTTTGCTCTCCATCTAGTGGCCAAAATGATGAATATGCTTTAATATTTCATTTTTTAAATTCCCTCCGTTTTACATTTCTTTGTTTTCATTTCTCCCTTAATTTATGTTGATATTTTCTATTTTGTTACGTTATCTGCAGAAACCCCACAAACACAAAAGTAAAAATATTTGTTATTATTTTTATCGAAAACTGGATATTACATACTGAAAAGATGAAAGATCTATGAATCATATGCCTATATTTTAATTTAATGGGTGTCAATGAAAACATAAAACAGCTTTTAGCAGCATATTTTAAAAACCACATAGACGATGTAAATGGCCATATTTCATATATACCTGTAAATTTGGAAGATTTTAGAAAGATTAGTTTAATAATCTATATTAATAGAAAACTGAGGTGTGTGATAGAAATGTGCGTATGATAATGTGATCGCTTCTTGTATCATTGAAAAAAAAACAGATAGTAATATTGTGATTGTTAATCTATAACAATGATTTACATTTATGTGAATTTATGACATTTATGCATATTAGTAACTGTTTAGATCTTTCTCCCAGAGCTCATATATGATGTACGCTGGGGCCATCTGTTGCACCAAACGTGGAATATTCATTAATATTTCATTTGGCATCCGTGTTTAGATAGAATATGTACAGTGGGTACGGAAAGTATTCAGACCCCCTTAAATTTTTCACTCTTTGTTATATTGCAGCCATTTGTTAAAATCATTTAAGTTATTTTTTTTTTTTCCCTCAATTCATGTACACACCGCACCCCATATTGACAGAAAAACACACAATTGTTGACATTTTTGCAGATTTATTAAAAAGAAAAACTTAATATCATGGTCCCTAGTAATTGGGTACCAGAAGCTTAAAATTTTGGCCATTCCTCCATGCAGATCTCCTCTATAGCAGTAATGTTTTGGGGCTGTCGCTGGCAACACGGATTTTCAACTCCCTCCAATGATTTTCTATGGGTTTGAGATCTGGAGACTGGCTAGGCCAGTCCAGGACCTTGAAATGCTTCTTACGAAACCACTCCTTCGTTACCCGGGCGGTGTGTTTGGGATCATTGACATGCTGAAAGACCCAGCCACGTTTCAACTTCAATGCCCTTGCTGATGGAAGGAGGTTTTTTCATCACATCTCACACGACTCCTGGCCCCGTATCATTTCTTTCGTTCACACGTATCATTCTACATTTTTGTTTCTGGTGTCCTTTGACAGGTCTTTGATCTTGGCCATGGTGGAGTTTGGAGTGTGACTGTTGAGGTTGTGGACAGGTGTCTTTTATACTTTTATACTTTTCAAACTGATGCCATTAATACAGGTAACGAGTGTAGGACAGAGGAGCCTCTTAAAGAAGTAAGTTACAGGTCTGTGAGAGCCAGAATCTTGCTTGTTTGTAGGTGACCAAATACTTATTTTACCGATGAATTTACCAATTAATTCTTTAAAAAATCCTACAATGTGATTTTCTGATTTTTTTTCCTCATGTTGTCTCTCATATTGAGGTATACCTATGATGAAAATTACATGCCTCTCTCGTCTTTTTAAGTGGGGAACTTGCACAATTGGTGGCTGACTAATACTTTTTTTCCCCACTGTATATATTCTATACGAGTTTCCTTATTGGTTACATTCTTTGCACTTTTTTTTTTTGTATGGATATCTTCTATGAATATGTAAGTTATATCCGTTTAGTTAAGGGTAGATAACGTTTAGGCTAATTCCATGAGACGAATGTTTACTTATTTTGTCTTTACCAGCTGATGGTTATGATTAGTGAGGAAAAAAATACTATAATTTTACAGTAGTTTTTCTCATGATGTTTAGTATATTTTACTTGTGAACGTAGTTACTGTATATGAATAATGTGTTCATTTTACATGATTGATTATAGCATTCTACGGCTTGAGATCCAGCAATGATCTCAGTATCAAAAGGATTTATTTACAACTAGTACTTTAGCATACAAACACACACAGACATCAATAATCAGTGTATTAATCTCAATAACCGTGACAATCAAGAAATTCAGATAAACAGATAACGCTGAACATCACTAAACAAGCAATTCAAGTCACACACAAAAAAAACTGGGTGTCATGTATGTGTTTGATTGGTGGTACCAGCATGCATTGCAGCATGAAGTTTTATATTATTTGTCAGCATTGAGAAAAAGTTAAGTCTTCTTTTCTTTCAGCTGATTTCTTGTAGGTTGAAAGTCAATTAGGTTGTGTTTTTACTCACGTCTTCCCCTTTTTTGTTTTTCTTTCTCTTTTCTTCAGTGATTCTTCTTGTTAGCCGATGTTCACTCATGCAGAATTAACACTTAATAAATCACTTAATGAATGCAGAAATGTGTCAGTGTTACTTTAACACTCTGTAGTGAATATTAAGAAATATTCTTTGTGTAGTGGTTCACAAAAACATACTAGCATTACTACCACAGGAGCCTGATAGTCAGTGTTGCAGAGGGTTTCAGGCATTTACCGTGTCAAATTAACTGGTACCTGAAGTGCGACGTGTCATAGCAACATGAATATTAGACGTTGTAAGGATAATACTGTTTTAATGAAATAAAAGTACACCAAAATACAATTTAATAATAAAACCAGCAGTACAACATGCCACAGGAAATCTGAAGAGGACAAGAGCCTTTTTATTATTTTACCATTTATAATTTTTTCTCATGCATGAATGAATAGGATATATGTGTCCCATTCATTTTCTCCATAAAGACTTCACAAAAATCTATTTTAAAGCACATGCATACAGAAGAGTTACAACATTACAAACTTTGATTTGAAGAAGAAAAAACCTGTGATGCAAAACCTGATTTTTCTTGTAGTTTTTCATGTAATCTGGATTACATAATCAGATTCAAAAAAGAAAGGAAAAAGAAAAAAAGCCAAGAACTGTACTTGTAATTATATTGCATTTTAAAATCATCATAATCAGATTAGAGTTACTTGTTATGGATTACATTAAATATCATTCACACAATGGCATCTATTGACTTTCACTAATTATTGATCTGGACAAAAGTCAGGACAAACTGATTTTAAACCTGAACACTCTTAATGTGTAATGTCATCGCTGTTTTCATGTGATGCAGGGATTCCCAAACTTTTTTGTCAGACAGTCCCCTTTGACTTAAAATATTTACTTGAAATCCCCTGAGATTTTGAACAAGTTATTTCAAAAGTAATCTAAATGTAGTCAGAATACATCACCTAAAATGAGTAATCTACATTACAGTACAAACTACAATTTTCTTCATGTAATTTGTAATAAGTAATTATACTTTGCACTGCTTACATGTCTGTGGTTTATACAGAATCATTCACCAGTTTCTCAATAGAGAAAATGAATCGGACTTCCAGAATACAGAGTAATATTATAAATACATTACAATTTTTGGACAAAGCTTGAAAGATCAATTCAGCCTCTGAGGTATAGTAAAAGTAACAGTTCTGAGCAATGTCAGTAAGAGTTTGCATAATGTGTTGGTTATGTATAACCATTTGACAACAGTTGCCTATACATTTTGGATCAAAGACAATTACCTCATTTTTTACTAGTATATCATGTTAAATTGTCCTGTGCATGAACTTAAAATAGCTGTGTCATACAAATATTTAAGAATGTATTTTATATTGCACAAAGAAACAACAAACGTCAAAGTCACTTTCCAGAACCTTAACCCTCTCTGTTGAACTGTGGTGGATCAAGGATCCGTCCTTATTCATCTTATTTGAATCATTCCTGTAATAAAGTGCTTGCGATGCTCATCATCATGACTTGGATAAAACCACTTGCTAAATGATTAAATGCAAATATATACTCTAGATACAGTGAGTGTCACAGTTTACAGGAGGTATAATAAATAATTGCACTCGTTTCAATGCCCGGACTTCGCCTGTGCTTTATCCCTTCTTCATCTTCAACTAGAGTTGTTATACCAAAGCCAAAGCAATGGGAAATATAACAAAAATGTTTAAAGAAAGACAAAGTCTCTTACTCATGAACACAAATACCCCTTGAAGCCACGCAATCATAAGATTAAACACCAACAGAAAGCATAGGAAGAGCACAAAAAATAATATAAACATGAATAAATGATTACATGATCATAAATGCATAATAAAACCAAAACACAACTCTGATATGCAATTACTCTCTTGACGATAAGAGACACTAATTACCTTACAATTGTGTTTCCAGTGTTACAAGTAGTGTTTAAGTTCAATCTCAAAATCAAAACCTAGAACAAATACAGTAGGTTCTTGTAAATTGGCTTTAAAGTTGTAAATAAAACAAATCTTAAAGTATTATATGTTTTAAAGTGAAGATTGCTTCTGCAGCACATTTTTCTCATTTTATAATGACACTTTTGGGATAGTCTTTCTCCTTCTGTAAGAAAACAATGAATCACAGAAGGTAAAGTTAGTGAAATGAACAGTGCTCTTTGCAGTTACAATCAGACACAATCAGCACATCTGTCATAGCAGTCCGTTAGATTCTGTTAAAAAAGGTGTATTTGCCATTAGGATGATTTTGTCAGTGCAGGTAAAATCTACGTGTGATCTAAAGTTAGTTTTCACAACCGTGTCTTACCTCATCTTTGCACAATAGTCCTTCATTGTTTTTATTCTCCTTATTGCTGTGGGGGGTGGGGTATCACACCGTACCAATTTTATGATGACGGTCATTTTCCAGAAATATTTGACACTTCAGCGATTGACCAGTCAGAATCAAGTATTCCAGAGAGCCAAATAATAATTTTGCATTAAGCACATGATGTTTCGCTCTCACTATAGGATCTGCATGTAATTCTCACCATTTCTGGAGCTCCTGCGGCGATAGTAAATCCCACCAGCAGCAGCTAGTACAGACACCAGCAGCAGAACAGCAGCACATATTCCTGCTACAGTAGCTGAAGACAGACCTGAATCTGTAATGAGAGAAGAGAGACAGTCATTAGTGCGAGAGAATCTGACAGTGTGTTTATATACCATATTCACTGAATATATTCTCTCTATGCATGGCCAAAAGGCTTATTTCCTCTGTTAAAAAAAGGGATTATTAAGAACTGGAATAGTTTATGAAAGGTTTAGGAATAGT
This sequence comes from Sinocyclocheilus anophthalmus, assembly GCA_018155175.1. Lineage (NCBI taxonomy): Eukaryota > Metazoa > Chordata > Actinopteri > Cypriniformes > Cyprinidae > Sinocyclocheilus > Sinocyclocheilus anophthalmus. Next base: position 151,045 of record JADLZN010005948.1, read on the forward strand.
CTATGAGGTTGGCCTCCAGAAATGTCAAGAGATGGCTTTTCACTCTTTGTGATCTCATGATACAATTGTCACATGTCAAACGTCATTGTGTACTTTACTATGCATTTGTTTGAACAGCTGCCGTGTTTCTGTTTGTCTTTCCCATAAGAGTCATGGTTTGTTGAATTACAGGTTTGGAGGTAGCATTTTATTGGTTTCCCATGGCTGCAGTCTTAAACAGTGTAAATTAATATTTCTGACACACTATAAAAAAAAAATGCATAAAATTTACGGTAAAAAAACGGCAGATGTGCCGGAATTTTACCGTAAAAAAATATGGTAGCAACATTTTAAGGTGTTAACCGTTTTTAGCTTACATTTCAGTTAAATACTGTATTCATACGTGAAATAATTTAATATCCACTACTGAAACTGAAATCCCTGTTTTTGTATACCTTTGTACTACACTGATAACCACCAAAAGCAGGTGGTGATGAGAAAGTCACATGATGAACCAAAGCCCATCACAAGCAGCTTTTAAATAATAACAGATATAGAAGGTGCACAGTGTCATTCACAAACACTAAACACCATCATGGTAACACACGTTACTGAAATAATGCAATCCCTTCTTTGTAAAAAAACAACATTAGGTGTAACATACAAACATAATATACAAAACTGATAAAAAAACTAAGAAGAACAAAAAAACATCAAATTTGAGATGTAATGCAGGGAATTCTGGGAATGTCAGTTTACGGTTATTCATTGTAAATTATACGTTATTTTTCACTTCCAAAAATGGTATGCTACCGTAAAATGTATGTCCAATACAGTTTTTCACCGTATATAGTAGGGGAATTTACCGTTAATCATTTAACAGGTTTTTACTGTAGCATTTTTACAGTCTTTTACCGTTAAAGCAGCAGGTGTTTAGGATGGAGTTTGACAAATTAAATTTATAGATTTTTATAATGCAATATTCTTTTTTAAATTAATTCAAATGTTTTAAACACAGCTAAATCATTTAAAGTGAAGTATAAAGTCAAGCTCCCCTTAAGAACAATGCATTTATAGATATAATGTACTACATTATATGCAATCTATTAAGAGACAAAAAAGGAAGGGTGAAAATATACCCAAGTCAAACTCCCTCTTCTCCATACGGGGCTCTTCATTGGTTTTGACTTGATCAGACAGAGCAGCTGGAATAAAAATAAAGAAATATAAAGGAACATATTGACATTGAATTGATGTTGAAAAATTAAGTCCTTTTGGCAGTTTTGTGTATTTGTATAACTGCAGGAAAAACTTTTAGAAAACATTCTCCAATGCCACATTAATAATATTAGTTGCATATGCTGTGCAATTAAAGTTGTTATAGTCTTTTCTTCCCTGTGTGTGAGTGAAATGACATCTCAATAAATAAATCAATAAAATAAAATATGAAGGCAGGACTTGATTTTGTCTATTGGGAATTGATTGGATAAATGGATGGGTAAGTTATTTTGTAAAGATTATGAGGGCACATGGATTTGAAAAAAAAAAAACATAAATAATGTGCAAGAATCATCAATTTTGATTTCATAGTGACTTCAAAGAAACATGAACCATCAGTGATAAATAATAGTGTTAGGTCATCATAAAAAGGTTCTTAAAAGAACATTTCAATTATCATTTCAATAACATCCATCCATCAAACCTTTTTCTAATCCATTTGTGTTTTGCAGGATCACAGGATTTCAGAAATGTCAGATATTTAATCAGTTTTTATGTTGATGAACCATTATGTTTACAGCATGCTTGAAGTCGAATTTGGTTTTTATAATGTGCATTTTTGTATTATAATAGAAAAATCACTGATTTGTGTTCTAATATGCAATTTCTTCAAAACAAAAACACAAAACAAACAACCAATAAAAAAACAGTTAAACAGTTTTTCTGCTAAAAAGAACATTATTTTGTGTATTTGGTGTAATGAAATGTGTTTATGCGGTTTAAAATTCAAAAAACACATTATTTTCCACATACTGTACATTATTGTTTCTCCTCTATGCCCCGCCTTTCTGAAACACGTAGGTTTTTACAAAGCTCATCGGTCTGAAAAAAACCAAGCCGAGGTCCAGTGAGCTGTGATTGGCCAGCTATCCAGTGCGTTGTGATTGGCCGAATACCTCAAGCGTGAGACGGAAATGTTACGCCCCTCATATACTGTTGATGCCGTGTCAGCCCGGAGCGACGAGACAAAACATTAAAACCCATTACAACGAGGCATTTGTTGCATGCAGTGGGATCATAATTACTGATTATAATGACTTATACTGTCTTTTTACGTGTTGCGTATCGCGCTGCGTAAAATAAAACCATGTCTGCATTTTTGATCAGAGAAATGACAAACAACAAGTTGCTACTCTACTGCCCAAAACTCGCATTTGAATCATCAGTGGCAAATCCTTTAAATGACAACGTACTTACGTGAGTCAGAACTGCTGGCATTTAAGTCTAACATTACTCTCCCAGGATCTTAGTCATCTTTGAAACAGCCCTCCATAAAATGTGCTGCACACATCCGAATATTTTGGTTGAAGTTTTCTGGAACAGTGTTGTAAATACAACTTAACCACCTGATTTGTAGTCGTGTCCTCTTTGGGAAGACCAAACAAAGTACTTTCGCTTTCACAAAGAAACACACAGCGGCCTAGCGTGAGGGGATAGAGTGAGCTGAGGCGGTGGGGTCGAGAACGGCATGCCCCGCGGATGCGACGAATGAGCAGCACCCACATGGGACGACCCCGGGCTGAACTCCGCTTTGTCCACGGTAAAAGTTGATGTATTTCCTCAGCGACCAAGCACGGATCAGCTCTAGGCATGATGGAGCGGATATCGTCCTCTTTTGGAAGTAAAGTACAACAAAGTAGTTTCGCTTTCACAACGCAGCACACAGCGTCTTCACGACATGGCGGCGGCAACAACAATTTGCGTTATGCAAAGCTTCCCACATAGTGACGTAGGTATTTGGGGGCGTGTTAGAATGAGCCGTTTTAGGTGTGGCTGACTCTGAACTTTGAAGAATATCTCTTTGGATTTGAGATTTTTGTCTTTGCAACTTTACAGATCTTTTTAATGCACCAAGAGCTTGTAACACTCCAAAGAGAAAGGAAAACTTGAAATCGCATCATATGACCCCTTTAAGGGTACCCTTAACATTGCGGTACTCCCAATGACGATCATATTGAAAGTCTTCATGGTATCATCATGACTGATGCTGATTTTTTTGGTGATTTTTCTGCTGTCACACTTTCGGTTTCTGTCAAACTTTGCCTTTTTTCCTGAACTCCTCGCTGTCATGATGATCTCCTGCTTCATAACTCCATAAAGTCCAGAGTGTGTGGTTCTGGTGTTTGTGATGATCAGAGATCCAGTCTTATAGTCCACCTTCAGGCTGTCTCTGAATCTCCCGCCTTCACCATCATATAAACAGCTCGTATTGGGATGTCCGTTGATCAGAGCTATGCGAGTGTCTTCAAAATACCACAGCATCTTGTCATGTTCATTTTTGTTGATATCAGTGTGTAGAGTGACTGTATCTCCCTCCATCACTGTCACCACATCCTCACCAAACACACCTGGAAACACAAATATATAGTTACTGTATAATGTTGAATTAATATCTAAAAACAATAGAATGGAAAGCCCCCACAAAAACAAGCCTGTGGGTATGTGATTTATCAAGGACAATGGTGCTTATCAACAGATCTTAGTAGAAAAGGTTCTGGCGGGCACATTAAAAAACATTTTAGGGGTTCCCATCATAGGATAATTTTATGGATTTAGTTTTAATTAATTATTTAGGCTTATTTTTCTTTAAAAGTTATACATTTTGTTAATATAATTCATTTGTAATTTTATACAAATGTATGAATGATTTCATCACTAGAAAATAAATTATTATGGAATCATTTTAGACATTCGTCATTATATAAAACCTTTTTTGGCCTTTTTTTTTTTTCCCCTGGAATATCTTGTAGAACACTTGAACGAACTCCGTAGGCAGAAAATACTACGCCTCCTATATTTAAATTGACATTTATTTTTTTAACATTTACATACTCGTCATGCACGTTATTTAAAAAATATATATATTTTTTAATTCTCTTTTAGTTTTTTTATTTGTTTTATTGCATAGCTAGAACAATCACCTCAATGCGATTTTAATTCTCTCTAGCCTACACATTTAAACCAGTGATGAGTGAGAATGAAAGATGTAGACGTAGTAAGAACAACACGATCATATGATATGCAGCCTGTGGCCAAACCAGTTTCATGCTGAGTCACTGGACATTTATTCCGGAACAGGAATAACTCAATCAAATAAATAAATGCCGTCCAAAACACATAGAACAAGGAAGATCGTGGCACTATATCGCTAAAATATAAATAAAAAAAAACAAACCGACAAATAAAATACAAGATAATACCGATGTGAAATTGTAATTTTCCACCGCTGAAAACGCGTTGTAGTTACCAATTCAAATGTCTTACCGTGAAGGAGCAAAATGAACAGTGTGAGCACAAAACAGCATCCCATCATGTCAACAGCGGTGTCTGTTAGAATTTATTAAAATAGTTTTGCTCTATTTTAGGCTAATTATGGCTTTCTATTCCTGTTTCACTATAAAAGCCCGCGAGAATTTGATATAGTGTGTAAATATAAATAAATTTCGGATAATAAAAACGCATGACCTATTTATCCAGATAAAATGACAATAATCGTAATGTCGTAGGTCAAATTAAATACACGTGTAGCCTATTGGCGACTGGTTAAAAAGAAAGAGAAAGCAAAAAAAACCTACATGATCTGAAAGCCCCAAACTCAGGGCTGGACCGTCAAACCCTTTTTTTCCATTCATTCATCTTTTAATAACTCATTATTAGGGAGTCTCTAATATAAAACCACTGAAATGTAACCCATGTAAGCGCCACACTGATTTTCCTCAGCAGAACGAGATCAATTGAATCGATCGATCCGGGGTGCGTTTCCCGTGTAACGACATAACTCGCTGATTAACCACCACAGTACGATGCATTGTTGAAACGTCTCCGTCGTTTGTGTATGTGGTGGAGGATCAACTTCTGCTATTTAACCAACCCGTTCTCATCAGTCTGCGTATAAATAGGCTTGTTTGAGATGCACCTTGCCTTGCCTGAAATGTAGGCGGCTGCAGTGAGGGGAGGAGTGAAATAAGAGCAGGCAAGACAGACAGTTCTGACCTCTAGAAGTGAACAGATACCAACGAGATGAAAGGCAGATATCGCGTAATTCACACTCACATGCTGTGTTGCTAATAAACGTGATATAATTTCAGTTCTGTTGCTTTTATGAAAATAAATATGAACAAGACACTCAAAGTGCTTGCTATTTAATTCCATACTAAAGGTTTATTATCCATTTTTACTCTAATACAAGCATTTTAGATTTTTATAGAAATATGACATAATCACATTATCTCACACAGAGATCGCGCTGTCATAGTGTTTGGGAACATTCATGCATAATTTAAATACATAATCATATGAAATCAGATCAAAATAAAACATTTTAGAAGCAGCATCACAAGTGTCTGAACCAATGAGCATTAAGCTGTGTCGTCAGTCAGTCGTTTCCCATCATGCTTTTGATCAGCGCAGCCGGTGGAGAGCAACTGCGCTCGACTGCGCAATCCGACACAGCCGCCTCGCCGTCGCGAGAGTTTTTTGGCACATGTCAGCATGGCATCAGAGCAAGTCGGACGTAACTCGAATTTTTCTAACCGGCATGCATCTCGCGGTGCTCACCGGTGATCGGGGTCTGAGCAGAATTTGCTCATCTCAAACAAGCCCAACTTCAGTGGAGAGCAGATGCGTCCAAATACAGTGACGTCACCAGCGAGGCTCAGTTCATCCAGTTCACCTGTATGGAAGGCGGACGGGGCCAAAAGTCTTTAAATGGAACGCGTGAAATGTGACCGTGTCCACCACGCACAGTTTGACCGCATTAAGACGACAAATTTGAACGTGTTTCTCAATGCACACATTCTGGCTGTGTTAAGGTGGCAATTCTGAACTTGTAATATTTTTTAAGACATTAAAATCTATTTATCCTCATTTATAATCCTAATTTATAGTCCTAAACATGCACTTTTCACTTTGTTTTATGAGCTTCCTGATCATAAGCGTTTTCCCCAAATGTCTCATGCAAAGTCCTGTCCTTCAAGTCAACTGATCATTGAAGAAGAGATGTCTATCAAGTAGTATCGGATTATAATGATCTGTCATAAACTACAATTGACCGCCCGTGCTTTATTATATCCGTCCTGTGTCAATGTAACCCCCCCCCCCCCTTCCATATAATGTATATAATAATGTATTATATAATAATATACTTATTTCTGGTCCTTTGGTAGCAACAAACATCAATAGCCTGTGCCATCAGAAAATGTTTCAATGCAGGACAGCAGTTGCAGTTGCAGTGATGCAACAAGACAATTAACCAAAGCACACAAATAAAAACCAACACTAAAAAAAAATATTTGAAATCCTTTTTGAATTTATTTAAATGTACAATTGTTTGTGTGTGAACAATTATTATCTGTAATTGTTATTCAAATTAAGATCACACCACATTTTATCAATGCTGAAACTGCTTTTTTTTTCAAAGGTTTCACAAACTTATTCTTGCCACTTTTGATTTATGGCTCCCTAAAGACAAGTTCAAAGGTAAATAGCACCAATCTACACAGGAATGCTCATCGAATCTCTTTGGGTTATCAGGAAGCACTTGACTGTTGACGCTGCATGTCAGACTGGTCAGATCATCAGACAAGAGGAGATGATTTTACAGGAGAATATAGAATGTCTTCAACCTGTGATGAAACAAGACAATGATTTTTTTCAAAGGTTTCACAAACTTGTTCTTGCCACTATAACTTAAATACAAGTTTAAGGGTAAAGAAATTAATACTAATAAAAATGTAATGAATATCAAACATTTTATTTTTTAAACATAATTTTGTTATAGCACCAGCCAGCCATCAGCCAGCAGCAGGCAATCAGATGATGTTACACACAGACTCTCCCAAAATAACACAGGGACAGGACAGCAAATAACTATACAGGGTCATAACATAACTTATATGTCTCTTATGCATTTGAATGGTTACAATTTTTAAGATTTTAAAGAAACATTTATGACCATTTGTGATTTATCACAAATGGTTTGTTTCTTTATTCATTCTAGGGTTGACATTGCACTGTCTGTTAATTTAAACTGAACATTTGCTATAAATCACTTTTGTGTACATAGTGCTATTTACTTACATTTATAAATATAATTACAGAAATATAAATATTTTTTTCATTTTTATTCTATGTAATTCAGTTATAATATGTTCTGTGAAAGTTTATCTATACAGTGGGGGAAAAAAGTATTTAATCAGCCACCAATTGTGCAAGTTCTCCAAATTAAAAAGATGAGAGAGGCCTGTAAATTTCATCATAGGTATACCTCACTATGAGAGACAAAATGAGAAAAAAAAATCCAGTAAATCACATTGTAGGATTTTTAAAGATTTTATTTGCCAATTATGGTGGAAAATAAGTATTTGGTCATAACAAAATTTCATCTCAATACTTTGTTTTATACCCTTTGTTGGCAATGACAGAGGTCTAAAACGTTTTTTGTAAGTCTTCACAAGGTTTTCACACACTGTTGCTGTTATTTTGGCCCATACCTCCATGCAGATCTCCTCTAGAGCAATAATATTTTGGGGCTGTCGCTGGGCAAAATGGATTTTCAACTCCCTCCAAAGATTTTCTATGGGTTGAGATCTGGAGACTGGCTAGGTCACTCCAGGATCTTGAAATGCTTCTTACGAAGCCACTTCTTCGGTGTGTTTGGGATCATTGTCATGCGGAAAGACCCAGCCACGTTTCATCTTCAATGCCCTTTCTGATGGAAGGAGGTTTTCACTCAAAATCTCACTATACATGGCCCCATTCATTCTTTCGTTTACACTGATCAGCCGTCCTGGTCCCTTTGCAGAAAAACAACCCCAAAGCATGATGTTTCCACCCCCGAGGCTTCACAGTATGTATGGTGTTCTTTGGATGCAACTCAGCATTTTTTCTCCTCCAAACACGACAAGTTGATTTTTTACCAAAAAGTTCTATTTTGGTTTCATCTGACTCATATGCCATTCTCCCACTCCTCTTCTGGATCATCCAAATGCTTTCTAGCAAACTTCAGACGGGCCTGGACGTGTACTGGCTTAAGCAGGGGACACGTCTGGGACGGCAGGATTTGAGTCCCTGGCGGCACAGTATGTTACTGATGGTAGCCTTTGTTACTTGGTCCCAGCTCTCTGCAGGTCATTCACTAGGTCCCACTGTGTGGTTCTGGGATTTTTGCTCCCAGTTCTTGTGATCATTTTGACCCCACGGGGTGAGATCTTGCGTGGGCCCCAGATCGAGGGAGATTATCATTGGTCTTGTATGTCTTCCATTTTCTAATAATTGCACCCACAGTTGATTTCTTCACACCAAGCTGCTTAACTATTGCAGATTCAGTCTTCCCAGCCTGGTGCAGGTCTACCATTTTGTTTCTGGTGTCCTTTGACAGCTCTTTGGTCTTGGCCATGGTGGAGTGTGGAGTTTGGAGTGTGACTGTTTGAGGTTGTGGATAGTTGTCTTTTTTACTGATAACGAGTTCAAACAGATGCCTTTAATACAGGTAATGAGTGGAGGACAGAGTAGCCTCTTAAAGAAGAAGTTACAGGTATTTGAGAGCCAGAAATCTTGCTTGTTTGTAGTTGACCAAATACTTATTTTACCGAGGAATTTACCAATTAATTCTTTTAAAATCCTACAATGTGATTTTCTGATTTTTTTTTTCTCATTTTTATTTTTTTTGTCTCTCATAGTTGAGTATACCTATGATGAAAATTACAGGCCTTCTCTCATCTTTTTAAGTGGGAGAACATGCCACATTTGGTGGCTGACTAAATACTTTTTTGCCCCACTGTACATTCAAAATGATAGGGCCTGTAACTTAAAACAAACTTCTATAACATAAATAATTGTTACAATATCATTGTGCAATATGGATCATCGCATTTTACTTAATATGACATTTTGTTACTTTTTTTTTTATTTTTTTTATTTACTTTAGCACAGCAGATATAAGTAAAGCAAAGCTAAAAATAGGAATATGTGGGTAAATCTGGACTTAAATCTGCTTTAAAAAATATGACATGTTTGAACACGGCCAGAATGTGTGCATTGAGAAACACGTTCAAATTTGTCGTCTTAATGCGGTCCAACTGTGTGTGTCTACACGTACCAAATAAACGCGGCAAAAACTGACACCTTAACGCGGCCAAAACGTGCGTGTCTACACGTACAAAAGAAACGCGTTAAAAATTACCGCGTTAACGCGGGCAAATTGTGCGTGTTGACACGGTCACATTTCACGCGTTCCGTTTAAAGACTTTTGGCCCCGTCCGCCTTCCATACAGGTGAACTTACACTGCGCCTCATGTCCTCACTTCTGTTGTGTCAAGCAGTCTGTTTTCAGATGTTATAATCGTACAGAGCTCAAAGAAAATGGTCCATGTTGTCATTTTATTCTGCATTTGTTTGTGCAAACTGGCTGGTATGTGATAAATGTGTGTTTTATATGTCTATATGAGAAATAGGATGGATATGCATTTGATATTATTTTATGATATTCTGAAATTGAACAAGTATTTACAATCTGGTTTGGATTCAGATCTAGCATCTCAGAATAATTTAAGAATAGATTCAGATTCTCTCAACTTTATGTATTTTTAATTTGTGTTAATTATGTCTTCTATCATTTAGCTTTTTCCTGTCTGTAGTGCTGTTTTGTGTTCTTCATTTCGCTTTTAAATAATTACAGGGTACTGATCCTCGTAAAGTAAACCAACATAAAGTCATTAACCCTTAATCTGTGACAAACTCTCTATTCTTCAGGTGTGTTTGGTGATGAAGTGAAGTCAGTGTCAGTGCTGGAGGGGGATTCAGTCACTCTAAACTCTAATGTTACTGAAATGATGGACAGTGATCTGATTCTGTGGAGGTTTGGATATAATAAGACTTTAATAGCTGAAATCAATGTAATGGCCGACAGCATGACTGTATTTGATGATGTTCCTGATGAGAGATTCAGAGACAGACTGAAGCTGGATCATCAAACTGGATCTCTGACCATCACAAACATCACAACTCAACATGGTGAATGTTATTATCTACAGACCAATATTGTGAGGAGTTTCAATCTCACTGTCTATGGTGAGTTAATATTTTTTAATTGTTGTAATTAAAGTATATCCTAGTTCATTTTTATTCTTGAAATTATAAATCTCAAGAGTCACAATTGACATCACAAACTCACCCTCAACACATTAAACACTGTCAGAAACAGCTATTTATTAATACTACAATTTAATATGATTTTACTAATCTTTTTCAGCTCGCCTGTCTGTTCCTGTCATCAGCAGTAACTCTTCACAATGTTCATCATCATCATATTGTTCATTGGTGTGTTCAGTGGTGAATGTGAGTCATGTGACTCTCTCCTGGTACAAAGGAAACAGTTTATTGTCCAGCATCAGTGTGTCTGATCTCAGCATCAGTCTCTCTCTACCTCTGGAGGTGGAATATCAGGAGAAAAACAGCTACAGCTGTGTGCTCAACAATCCCATCAGCAACCAGATTCAACATCTGGACATCACTCAACTCTGTCACACATGTTCAGGTGAGATTAGCGTTTATTTACTTATCTAAGTCTACTGGTCATGTGCTGAAAAGATTGGTCAATTTACCCTTACACAAAGAAATTCAGAGGGTGAAATACAGCCAGTCTCAGTGAGAAGTTTGGTGGATTCTTAAATGCACATTTGTAGAGTTGACCAATAGTTGTGCTTCAATACATTCAGCTACACTAAACAGCACACATTGTGTTTGTATCTACTCAGCCACTTCTTTATACCTGAACTTGTCAATAAAAATGGCTGCATTAAGAAGAGCTGCTTGGAAAGAAGTTAGCTGTGAGACAGAACTAAATGATATTAATCTACAGGCCAAAAACAGTTGATTAGCATTGATTCGTTACCTAGTCCACAACCTGGAATACATGTGGCTTTCACACACGCTTCACATTCGGTCCAGACTTTGCCTGGAAAATTTGACTATGCAAATGTGTATGTAAATGTGCATTAATGGTGGAGTAGATAAGAAGGCAGGCAAAGAGACAGATCTAAATGCAAGAGGTTAATATTTTTTAAACTCAAAGTCAAAACAAGAACCTAAAAACAAGGACTGTAGGGAACAGAAACACATCGACATTTGACAACTGAAAAAGCAAAAGGGTAAATGCAAATGAGGTACACCTGGGGCAGACAATCACCTGATAAAACTACAAAGAACTACAAACGTGGCACTCGAGACAGGAAGTGACAAAAAGGCCTATAGCAAACATGTCATCAGAACCTGAATCAGAAGCATACAATAAACCGAGTATATGATGTCAACAAGTAAAGCAGCAAAAAAGTTGGATATTCACTTATCATCAGATCAAACTGACACTAATGATTGTGTCTCTCTATCATTACAGGCTCTCTGTCTCTGATAGTGCTGATCTCTGTTGCTGCTGTGGCTGGATCTCTGTTGATTGCGGCTGCTTTTGGGATATTTCTCACGTGCAGGAAATGTAGAAAAACTGATCAAAAAGGCAAGTTGTTTGGCTGTTATCTATAAAGTGACATTGTGCAACGCTCTTTACTCGTCTCGCTCAGAAAAAAAAACAGATTCTGCATTTCTCAAACTGCTTTAAAACATACTGGAAATGCACAGAAAGAAATGCAATTCTGCATAAATTCAATTATACAGTAACTCAGAAACACAGTCCTACATGTAAAAAAAAAATGCAGAGCTCAGCTGGTGTTCACATTAAAATGTCTAGAATAACACTGTTTCACTGGTGGATGACATTTTACTTCCACTTCAATTTATTACATTTCATCATATTATAATAAAATGCTAATTACTTTAGCAATTGTCTTAGTATGGTTTATAAATTATCTGCAAAGAATGCCTTTAAAGTTTATTTTCTGTATGAAAGTTTAACTGAATTCATTTGTTAAAGCCATTAAAACCATGCATGGAGCATTAAACATGTTCATATTGCACAATTAATTAACCATTAAATATTTTAACTTTGACAGCCCTATAATAACAGCACATATGTTGTGAAGAACCAGATCTAGTTAAGATTGAGTTGTTGTTGTTTAATGCATCTATTATTATTTTCAAACAGTTCAGACTCCTGAAGAGATCACTTACATTGAGCCAACATTCAACAATAGAAATATGCATAAAACGGTAAGATTTATTCCAAAGCTATGTTGTTCATCTCTGTATCAATTTAGCAGTCAGGCAAATTTGTGCTTGTACAGTATATGATAGATCGTGATTCAGAGAAAAAAAACAATAATTTCATCACTCATATCCCACAACACTCAAGACACTCATTCTACCGTAACTACAAATGAACAACAGATCAACAGATCCATTTAGGGAACACAAGTTCATATTTACACAGTGCATTTCCTGTGTCAGCTGATGATTTCACTGTTCAGATTTTTACTAAAGAACTTAATGAATTCACTCTCAGAAAAAAATTCATAAAAGTGCAAAAAATGTATCTTAAGTGCAACGGCTTCTGACCTGGGCAGCAGCCTTAAAAGGAACCCTCTTAAAAATAAGGTGCTTCAAAAGGTTCTTCAAGAGATGCCATAGAAGAACCATTTTTGGTTCCACAAGAACCATTCAGTCAAAGGCTCTTTAAAGAACCATCTCTTTCTTACCTTTTTATATTCTGAAGAACCTTCTTTCGCCACAAAAGACCTTTTGTGAAACAGAAAGGTTCTTCAGATGTTAAATGTTCTTTATGGAACCATTTAGACAAAAAGGTTCTCCAATGGCATCGTGAAGCACCTTTATTTTAAAGAGTGTAGTTCACCCAAAAGTGAAAATTACCAACCCCATATACTGTATGACTTTCTCTTTCAGACAAAACAACCAGATTATATTAAAAAGTCCCTGGCTCTTCCAAGCTTTTTAATGAAGTGAATGGCTGTTAGATTTTGAAGTCCAGTAGTGCATCCACCCATCATAAAAAGTGCTCCACACAGCTCCGGGGGTTAATAAAGGCCTTCTGAAGCTAATTGACGCGTGTAGCAAATTACCTCAAAAGGGAATTATATTTATAAGTAATTATAACTGGTTATAATTAATAATACATATTTAGATCAGATTTTAGAATTAACTGTAGCAGAATCAGTATTACAATGATTTAATCTGTTCGTCCACCGACAGTATAATCATTTATCAATTCTAGGAAAAATTATTTTTCTGGCCAAGAAAGAATAACTTTCCTACTGCATACAGTACTAGCATTAACTTAGCATGTAGCACAATCAACATTCAGTGACTCCGAATTGGGAGCAGCACACAGAGACAATCAATTTTGAATATAAGGGATTTAATAAATGAAACTACAGCTAACATACAACCAAACTAAGCAAAAATGCATACAACAGAAGGAAAGACAGTAAGAAGAGAGAGAGAGAGAGAGAGAGGGCAAAAAGATATGGCAGTATATAACATCAATTAACAACAACCTAATGCGAATCATCAGAGAATCAAAAATCACCTTGAAAAAGGGTCTCAAACTTAGACACGCATCTAACTAGTTGGAAACGGTTACTTGCATTGGCTTTGTTGCTGAACAAGCGTCCGGATGCGGTAGACAATGGAGGTTCTTGATGTGTTCTGTAGGAGTGAGCTGGAGGCTTTCGTCGAGTTCTGAAGATGGGAGAGTCCACAGTGAATCATCAAAGTTACTTGAAGATAAAAACTGCCGGAAAGTCAGACTGCAGGGTGATGAGTCTTGGAGAGTGTGTTTCAAAGGGTTTGAGCCATGATTGGTTTGGTTTAGGGACTTTTAAGGGTCTACCAGTCACACCCATCTTTGGCAGATTGACCAATGTAAAGGTGTGAATTTTGAGCGGGAAAGGTTCATTTGTCTCACACAACACCTTATTTGTATGGTTTATGGTGGTCTGGATTTGTCCAATATTAAGTCAAAGTATGGTAAAAAGAGTATGGTGTAAATTATGGTGACATAATATACATCATTAATCCAGGAATCAGAAGACAGTCATTTTGATACCTAACATGCCAATGTTTGGAAAACATTAAGGCAGTGATGAATTCATATGTCTAGATCCAAGTAATTGTAGCTTCACTACAGTACTACAGAGTTATAACTAAGCTACTATAACCTAGGAACATGCATACAACACAGGAATACACCATATACATTTTGGAACAGTTCGATTAAGGCCTTTCGCACCGCTTTAGTTCCAGAACTAAATGTACAGTACTAAAGTACTGGGACGATTTTGCGTGAACTATTTCCCAGTACCATTTAAAGGGTTGCATTCGCACCGAGAGTGTGTACTAGGAAGTGACGTAAACCGGTCGACAGCGACGTCATTTGTGCGCGGCGTTCAACAACAGAAACAAAGAAGAACAACGTTAACAACAGGAGGATGGAGGACGCTGTGATCGGAGCTGTGTTTTTGTTGTGTCTCGCGGGTTTCACAATAATGGACATGGAAAGTCGACGTATACGTAAAGCGATTGAAAGAACGGAAAGGAGGACTAAGAATCTCCAACGACAACTGGCAGTGCTACATTTGCTACAAGTGCCTGCACTTCAGCGTCCGTCCATCTATCGCTGTTCTCCATACTTGCGAAATAAGTTGACACAATGTTTACAGTATGTTTACATGGCGTTTTAAATCATGGCGGGTGAGGGTGTTTTCATACGCGTTTGGCCAATCAGTGTCTACTTACGTCACGATTAGTACCAGTTGTGCTGGTTAGACCCTGCTCCGGAGTAGGAGCTAATTTGGTTCTCGAAAAAGGCAGTCCGGTACTAAAATCGCACCCAGTTCCGGCGGTGCGACAACGCCAAAAAGTGGGTAGTTCCACAATTAGTTCTGTTAATATGAAAAGGTTCCCGCGGTGCGAAAGTCCCTATTGAATAAATGAGCATGTCCTTTCCTATGTGTATTGTGGCTTTTGAGTATGTCTGGGCCATGGTTAGTGGCTCTTCGTGGGGAAGAGGGAATCGTTCCTTCCCCCCTGGAATCTCTTTGAAGCAAGAAAGTTGATGACTGTCCCTTGTAGAGTTGGAGAAGAGAGCAGAGGTGATAACGCTCTTTGAACCAGAGGTGGACGTTAGACATGCATCTGTAATTTAGTTATAACAAGGGAGGAGGGAAAGTTTACGATGCCTAAAACCTAATCGAACATCTTGATGCTCTATATGCGCTACATGTGTTTGTACAAGAAAAATATCCATATTTAAACCTTTATAAACAGTCATCTCTAGCTTCCGCTAAAAAACGGTTTGCAACGCACATTCCCGGTAGGCCAGTGGCTCACTGCTCCTGCCAGAAGAAGAAGAAAAAAAAGATATTTGAACGCTTTTGAAAAAAAAAAAACAGCATATGCTGGTTAGGTATGTTTTGAAGCATGGCTGCTGGTTTGAGCTGGTCCTTAATTGGTCATGAGCTAGTTTAAGCTGGTCATGTGCTGGTCCTGAGCAGGAGCTAGCTGCTTAGGACCAGCATAGGACCAGCACATGACCATCTTAAACCAACTCAAACCAGCAGCCATGCTTCAAAACATACCTAACCAGCATTTTTGTTTTTTTTCAACAGGAACTCACATTGATCTCAAATTTTCATCATTCAAGGTTTTTAAATATATATATTTATTGTATTTTTTTTTACAGAATGTTAAAGAGGAAGCTCAAGTAGAGTATGCACCAATCGCCATGAGAAGATGAGTACCAGACCCAGACACTCCTGCAACAACCTTTGCTCCTGCTGACAACAAGTTCTTTAAAACTTGTAGATGAGTTTTGGTATTGTTGACAATATCTAGTATCTACATGTAGTATCTAAAGTCCTGTTCACACTGGCAGTGACTAAAACAGCCTTTACACCATTTCCGACAAATGACGGGCCTGCATGCAGAAGTTTTGGATCCGTTTTAAACTTTGGGTGCATTTAAATATTTACTTAGTTTCAGTAAATAAATATTTACTGAGCACTGTGAATTCAGACATACTTGTTTTGTTGCATACTTATTACTGCCTACTGTGTAGCGGAGAAGTATGCAATTTCATACACAGTCTAATCTTAATGTAATATTGTGTCATGATTATCAAAATAAAACATATTATAGATGCACTTCAGTGGTATTTAAATAACATAGACTTATGCTGAACTCTGTTCTTGACCATACAGATTAAGCAGTAGGAGTATTGAATGAAAAGTGTTTCTGTTGCTACATGCAAAACATCTGTGTATTTGACAAATAGTTATCGCAACCCACACAAAAACCACACTGACGTCACTAGAAAGTGGTGTGTTCAACTCTCTGTTTTTAATTCCTCCCCCAATTGCAAGCGGCAAATCTCGCCTTTCGGTTAAATCCAGCTGTAGACAAACATACCTAGTGTTAATTTGGCTAAAACAACAAAAAAACACATTATTTAGTTGCAGTCAGTGAGTACTATAGAGTGGTCAGATGGACCCTAGAGATTGATTCTCTTTGGAGGCCCCTGGAAGCTCTGGCTCCACTAAAAGCTCAATTTGTGTGTCAGATTGAAACCTGCTGTAGTCTGATTTATTTACAGCTGCGCAAAAATTGTGGTCTGACCTGCTGGGCGTATAAATGGCTTCTTCATGAGAATGTACACTGCTAGATTTTTGTGGTCGATGTCAGTTTGTGAGTGTACGTCTGAGGTGTTCGTTGTGAGTCTGTGTGAATAATGTGTGGGTGAAGGGCTTTTTCCATTTCTGTTCATATGAAGCTCACAGTTTGATGTCTGCCTTCACTAAAAATGCTGAACCCATTAATAAATTCTGACAAATAAAAGATAATTTTAGACAATGATATTGCTTTTGAATGTAAAATGTGAAAATAAGTGAAAATAAGAAAAAAAAGTGTAATTTGAAATATCAAAATCGATACTTACGCGTATGCATGTCTCTCCATGCCCTCACAAGTCACACTGTTAAATGCTGAATAAGCAGTGTTAGTTTCACTGGTTGTTTTAGCTCCTGTAAGAGAAGTTATTTCTGAGAAGAAAAAGTGTTCTTGACGTCACACCTTTTTTTATAAAGGTCATATCCTGTTTATTTTTGTCGATGTCAGGGAGTCATTTAAGAATAAATGCAATCTATGATTTACTGTTGAAATATATATATATATATTATCATGCTGATGTTTTTTGAGAGTTTTTGATCATTTCTTTTGCTTTCATCAGCCTTGGGTGAAACTAATTAAAAGTAGCAAAGTAGCTGCTAACAAATTTTTATTTTGTTCAGTAGCATATCAGTATTGCTGTCCAAAGGCAAAATACAGTTATTACACATTTAGTTAAGTTTTGTCTTTGTGGGCTTGTAGTGTGATAATGATTCATAATGCCATCTCTCTTGTCTTTTTTATCTTATTTTTTGGTGTTTTTGGCTTTATTATGATAGGACAGTGTAGAGGAAACAGGAAGCAAAGTGGGAGAGAGAGAGGTGCGGGATCGGGAAAGGTTCTCAAGTTGGGATTTGAACTCGGGACGCCCAGAGTGCAATGGCGCGCTGCCCACAAGGCTATCGGCGCAGACATGCCATTGTTGTCTTTTTAAAACCAACTGGCAATGTCAACCAGACATATCTTGAGACTTGGTACTTTATTAGTTAGAAAGAATACACACCACAGGCTTTTACTGTTAATTATAGCATCATCTAGTGTCCAAAATTAGGCCATCGGTAACAATAAAAGCTCCACCTTCCACAGACAGGGTGCGCTATAAATACTTCATACAGTAGAGCAGCCAAAGGCCTAACAAACATGATGAAAGTGTTGTTTTTTATGGACTGAGAAACATGTGAATCATTTAGATTTAGTCACAAAACCATTCAAACCATATTGCCAACCAGTTTGACCAATTCATTGTTAAGAACAAGGTCAAAGGTGCTATTCATATTCAGATTAGTCTCACTGCTATCACTTTAAGACCTCATGAATGGATCTGTTATTGCCATGAACTGCTTGAGACACTAAGGCTGAAGATCTAAGTACAGTAGTTTATTGAAGGGCAATTCACAATCGTAGTCAATTAAGCAGGCAAAGGTCAAAACACAGGGCAAATAATCCAAATAACGACAGAACAGAAAACAAAAGAACAGTAATTAAGTAACAGTAATAAAGGAAAAAAAAGGAAGGGAGGAGAAAACATACTCTTTTCCCACTCTTTTACCTTCCACATAATGTACAATTCTTTACTAATTTTGTCCGGACAAATGAGCTGGAAAACACAACAGAATAACAAAAAAAATAAAAAGCATACAATTTATTGTTTTTATTTATCTTTTTTATTATTTAATTTTTAAAGGCAGCTCTCTTTATTTAAGGCAGCAGGAAAACCTTTGGCTTGAGAAATCTACTAAAATGCTATTAAAACATTATTATTAGTGGTTTATTGCTGTGAGCTATTGCTATGCTATTGGCTTCTTCTTCTTATTATTATTATTATTATTGAGTTGGCTTAAAAAAATCCAACCTACTGAAATGCTATTTACAAGAATTATTATTAGGTTGGCTTGAGAAAACATCATTGACAAATATATTTTCCTGTAAAATCAGTACCGCCGCTCCCTACACAAACAGTGCATGTGATTGTGAATTTGAAAGTGAAAGTAAAAAGCAAGGAGGCATTCAAAACCATTTTCAATCCCCTGATATTGATGTACCTCCCTGATGCCCAAAAATAATATACAATATAATTACCCAACAATATACTGAGACAATGCAAAAGCATTGAACATTTTTTTTCCATGGTCCTTGACTCGGGGGAGCAAATAGCCATCACTAATTACCTTCACCACTTTCTAGCCATAATTGTAGAGCATCCTAGCAACCAAAAAGTAAAGAGACAGGGGGGACAAGAGACAAGGGACATCAAGACCTGCCTAGCTGTGTGTTTCCCTTAAAATAATTACACACCTCACAACGTTCATCAGCCAGTGACTTATCAGTGACAGAAACACTTTATGTTTTTACGCTGTTGCCAATGTTGATAATTTTTTTGATGATTTTTGTGCCGTCACACTTGCTGTCTCGGTTCAAGCTTTGGCTGGTTCCTGAGCTTTTGCTTTGGATGAAATTTGCTTCATAACGTCCAGTGTGTTGAGGTCTGATATTTTTGACAGTCAGATCCAGTCGCCTTCACCATAATACAACTCTTACTGGACTCTCCATTGATCAGCACAATCAGTGTCATTAATATACCACAGCATATTGTCACATTGTGATTCTATTGTATGGAACGTGAAAATAGAGACACCAGCCACTATAGTCCAATGTTTACCGGGAGCCAGAGCGCCTGACATCTTGGCAAATTTAAAAGTGCTGGCTAATTCTAAACGTAAATAAAAACGGCGCTAATAATGTTCGACTTCGCCAGTCGGAGATCACTAAAAATAACATTAAAGAGGTGTGAGAACTTGCAAGCATGATGTCAGACACTATAATATGCTCTGGTCCCCTCCATGCTTACTGTGGGGATGAGATACATAGCTGACTGTCATCACTCAATGGCTGGATGTCTAAGTGGTGCCCGCAGAATAACATAGGTTTCATAGATAATTGGATGAGTTTTTGGGGCAGACCTGACCTGTTGAAAAGAGATGGTCTTCATCCCTCCAGGGGTGGTGCTGCTCTTCTGTCTAGAATATGGCACATAGTCTTAGAGTTTGTACTTGACTAACTGGGGCCCAGGTCAGGAAGCAGACATACTGGCTAAACCGACCGTCTGCTAGCCACCTCATGTCACAGAAATCAGTTAATTCTCAGCACGTAGAAACTCTTTCACCTAGATATCACACTAGTAATCTTCCTGATTTATCCCAATTCCTTAGCATATCCAAAACCTCAGAACAACTTGATGTAACAGAAACTATAGACTCTCTCTTTTCTAGCATTTTAAATACAGTTGCTCCTTTACGCTTAAGGAAGATTAAAGAAAACAGTCTGACACCGTGGTATAATGAGCACCCTCGCACCCTAAAGAGAGCAGCCCTGGAAAATAGAGTGCAACTGGAGGAAAACGAGGTGTTTTGTATTGCTTGGCGGGAAAGTAACCTATCCTACAGAAAAGCATTAAAAACTGCTAGATCTGATTACTTTTTTTCTCTTTTAGAAGAAAACAAACATAACCCCAGGTATTTATTCAATACAGTGGCTAAATTTACGAAAAATAAAGCATGAACAAGTGATGACATTTCCCAACAGCACAGCAGTAATGACTTTATGAACTACTGCTTAGACCGTCAAGACAAACCAACCACAGACCCACAGTAACAAAATGTAAACGGACACGTTCCACACACTTCCCACAATCATGTCTGTGTTGTTTAAATGCTGTAAAAGTGAACATTTGTTGTACACCAAATAAGAGCTGTAAAAAAACTCCCTCATGATCATATTTATTAGTCTATATGACATGTTTACAAAAAACACAAACAAACAAGCAAAAAAGACAGGTTTATGTTTAATCGTAAGTTTGGGATAAATTGCTACCTCAGAATGGCTGTTGTCTTCATTATTAAATTGTATTTGTGTTTATTTATAATTAATTGAGATATTATGCAAGTAGGCTACATATTAAACATCATTCATCATAACCATCAGTTACGCCAGCAGACCAACTAAGTGCAATTATTCAGCTTGAATTTATAGCTTATTGTCATTATAATAACAACCGTTTAATTAAAAACAAAGGTCTATATATGATTCATAGATGTATATCAGTTAAGTAGGTGTTGTCATTATACACGCATACAATGAAATTAGGATAGCTTCCCCTCAGCATAATTTACATATATCACAGTGCAACAAACACATGAATCACAAATTTAACCATGTTACATACTTGCACAATAGAGAATGGAGTTACTCTAAAGACTAGATTATATTGCACAATTAGTGTATATTGTACTAAGTCTCCCCAAAGAAAAACCGGGGTCTAGCCTAATATCACTCAAATGTGAGGGAGCACGGACAACTTTCAGAAAATTCAAAATGTTGGGGAAAAAATAAATGTTATTCTTACGGGGCGAACGAGACAGGAGACTTGCGGATCCATTTGCAAAGCTTCAATAGGAGACAGAGACATGGTCATAAAACAGGCATATAGAGGGCAAGACTGAAGAGTAATCCGAAACACAAGCGATGGTCCAGGCGAGGAATAAACAGTAACCCGCCCAGGCGAGACAGAGGGGTAAAAAAAAAAAAAAAATTTTTTTTTCCAAGACAGGCGATATACTTCAGGGCAGGCAGATATCATACAGAAACGAGATATACAGGCTAGGATCAAAAGACGAAATTACTAAGGCAATAAGCAGGATAAACTAGACTCAAACTAGGACCTGGGAACTGGCTCCGTAAAGTAGCTACACAGAACAGCATAGATGCTAAACAATACTCGGCAGTGAGAAAGGGATCTGAGTGAGTGTTATATAGTGAATGCGTGATTGGTTACAGCTGTGTGCAATCAGTGCTGTGTGCAATCAGTGCAATGGATGCTGGGTTATGTAGTCCGGGATGACATGCAACAGTTTGTGTAGTGCGAGAGTCAATGTAATGGAAGGGTGACCTCTGGTGGTGAGTGAATTGAAGTTCATAGACCGGATTCGTGACAGTTATATTATATTGTATTGTATTTTTATGGTTTTACTCAAGGACTGAGAGGTGGAAAATAATTTAGTTAATAGCCATTAGGTTTCTAAAGTTATGATCCAAAATGCAAATCCCCTTATTATAGCGCCACCTAGTATCGGACAGATGTGCGTCTGGGCTGAGTAGCGGTGCACGATTGGGATCATCCTGCCAAGTTTATGATTTTTGACGCCAATATACTTTAAGGGAAGAACGAAGAAGAAGAAGAAATAAAGACAATAAAGAGGCTAAGTATGACTAAGATCATAAATATTTTGGCTGATCCTGTTGAGATGCAGTTAGACAACGCAACCTCTCTCTTTCTGTAAGAAAACAACAATTCGCAGAAGGAAATGAGAGAAAAATGAAGTGTTTACATTTAGGCTATAGAAAATTTAGAAAATCATCACATCTGTCATTAATCATTTAATAAGATTCACTTTACAATATTTATTTTCCATTATGATGACTTTGTTGAAAATTCCTTTTATTCAGTGGTAAACTGTAGGCTACAGTTCATATATAATAAATATTTATATACTGAATAGGTAGATTTCTCTGTTGCATCTTAGATATATTGCATGTTTAAAATGCCAAAAAGAATGTTTGTTAATTATATATCCTATTGGAACACTAAACAAAGTATACAAATAATTGCCTTAAAGGTCCCATATTGTCAAAACTGAAATTTCCTGGATTTTTTCACGATTACTGAGGTCTAGGGGCTATTTAACTACCATATAAGTTTCAAAACAGTCAGTCCACAGTAAAATGCACACAGCCTGCTTAAAGTTCTAGCTATTTTTCACGAACCGTTGTGACTTCCGTAAAAAGTTGACGTCAGAACTACACAGTCACCGCCTTCAGTCACCACCCCGAGCACCGCCCACCGTCCCACTCTCCTTTTGCCAAACCCCCAGACAACATCGTGTCCACGCTATTGCTGAGCAACAACAACATGGAAACATGTCGAAAAGGTTAACTTTAACCACGAAACCAGATCGGCCGACCTGTAACGTTACACTCAAAGGATGGACGATCTGACAGGATTGTTACTATGAGGTGGATCACATCTAACGTGTATAGTAAAGACAAACTCACCGTGTCTATCTAGTCATGATGAAGATACATTTCAATTTCAGCAGGAAACTATTTTTACAGCTACATTATTGTTTCAGCCACAATTAATCACAACAATGTATATACAATTACAAATGATTATATATAAATCGTCAGTTTGTTTTACACACATGCACACAGACATTATTTCATACACGACATAGTCGTTGGATGCAAGAAACATAGACATATGGCAAGAAATCTGTAGACAACAAAAGACAATACTTTATTGAACCTTTTCTGATAAGAAGTGTGCGCTGCAAACGCGAGCATTTTTGACGATCGTTTCTGTCCAGTCTGCTCGTTTTATCGCGTTTAACCACAGCTGTCGTTGATTTTTTTGTCTGGCAGTGGCAGCAGATATGCGATCAAATTTCTAATTTGAGGCTGTGTTACACTGATTCTGGCACCCAACATCACAATCTGTGCTGGTTTGAATGGGCCGCCTCCAGTTTCCCCTTTGTTCTGCTGCCTCCGGCTAGCACTGTGATGTCGGCTGACCCTAGTTACCTGTGGTTGGCCTGGCCGTGCGTCACTCAGAAAACAACAGGCCAATCAGAAAAAGGGCACATGAATATTAATTAGACAGGCCAAAAATCGACCTGTTCTCAGCAGAGCTCATGAGAGAAGAGCTGAGGAAAATATATTGAGATGGTTTTTGGTACTTATACCGCAAATATATATTCTTATCAAAACCTAAAATAAAACTCCAGAAAGGTGTACAATATGGGACCTTTAAACATTTTTGGTGAAGATTCTAACATATAATTTGCACCAATCTGTATATTTTGGACATGCTGTAGTATTACAGTATCTTACCTCATATTGGAACTTTCAACAGATGCTCAGAGGAGTTTTTCTTTCTGTCTTCTGTTAAAAAAAATCACAGACAATTAAACAATAACTTTGCTTAATAAAGATTATGTTTTTCTCTCACTATAGTATCTGTAGGTGATACTTGCCCTTATTAGAGCTTCTCCTGAAGCGATAGTAAATCACACCAAGAACAGCTGCAGCTAGCAGCAGAACAACAAAACCAGCACATATTCCCGCTACAAGACTTAAAGACGGTACTGAATCTAGAACAAAGACAGACAGTTCAAAAGACAATTCATTGCATTAATGATACATCTCAGTTAGAAATAAATAAAATAACACTAAAAATAGCAATAATACTAACACTAACATCACCACAGTCACACATGAACGTGACTGACAGAGATCAGAAGAGGAACATATGGGAAGATGTCAACCTTTAGAACAGTATGCTTTTATGAATTAACTAATATATATGGTCTAATCTATTGTAAATAAAAAAAAGGAAGGGAATGATAAAAACATACTCTTTTCAGACTCTTGTTCCTTCTCCATATTGAACAATTCTTCATTGACTTTGTCCGGACCAGACAGAGAGGCTGGAAAACACAATGGAATAACAACAAAATGAAAAAGCACCGCCATTTATTATTATTTATTATTTTAGATTTTATTTATTTATTTTTAAAGGCAGCTCTTTTTATTTGGAGCAGCAGGAAAACCTTTCCAAACAGGGAAGAAACAGTGTTGACCAATTATGATATTTTAAATATCATCAGTGTCTACTGAAAAAGACTGAAGAGTGTCAGTCTGTTCAGGTCAGAAATGCAGAAATTAAATTTGCGCAGCAAATGTGTTATGATGTTGTTTTTCTATAAACAAGGAAAGAGGTTGAACTGGTTTGAAAGTTACTGTTTAGGCAGGTCACCTTCAGACAATTCATGAACAGTAATTGAAAAGTGCTGCAGGTAAATGACACTGAATGACTTACCAGTGACGGAAACACTGAATGTTTTTACGCTGTCGCCAATGTTGCTCATTTTTTTGATGATTTTTGTGCCGTCACACTTGCTGTTTCGGTTCAAGCTTTGGCTGGTTCCTGAGCTTTTGCTTTGGATGAAATTTGCTTCATAACGTCCAGTGTGTTCAGGTCTGATGTTTTTGATGGTCAGAGATCCAGTTGCATAGTCCACCTCCAATCTGTCTCTGAATATCTCACCTTCACCATAATACACACAACTCTTACTGGGCTCTCCATTGATCAGCGCAATCAGAGTGTCATTAATATACCACAGCATCTTGTCACGTTGTTGTTTGGTAACACCAGAGTACAAAGCAACTGAATCCCCTTCCATCACTGACATTGTTACCACATCATCACCAGCCACACCTGACGACAAAGACAAACAATAATAACTTGCGTGTGTGCATTTGACATGGAATTCAACACCAATGAGAAATTCAATTGCATGAGATCTTAGATAATAAAGATCTCTGTGGTGGAGAAATATACAGCCTCGGATTTTGTGGTGTGTATGTATGTATTTATTTATTTATTTGAAATATAAGGTAGGTAAAGGAAGATGTACTTATATTTGACAGTGGTTTTATGAAGCGACCAACGATAATATCCAGTGACTGAAACTACATTTTATTAAATCAAATGTTGCCACTTGGGCTGAATATTTTATACAACCTGACAATAAACATTTTGCCATTTTACATTAAGAATATGAGAGCATGTGTACATCTTTTTTTTTAAATAAATGTATTGCAAATGTCTAGAAAAGTTTAAATGTACAGAAAAATTAAACTGACACGCAAATTAAGGTGCACATGTGACGAACAAAAAAATCGATCACGTGATTTCAAACAAACGATTACAGCCTCGGGACTTTTCATTGCAAACTGCGCTGCGTTCTCAAGTAGCCTATATATGGAGTCTCTGTTTCATAGGCTCAAAGTCCTCTAAAAACAGCAAACAGACCATGCATTTCAGGCTTTATTTACATTCACATGAGCACTAATGCTTAATCCTCTTCATCCCCAATGAGACATAAGAGCGCACATTATAAACATCACATTACAGTACTTTGCATATTAAAAAACATAATGAGTAGGGCAATGTGTATGTTTGCAGAAGGAGGTTTAAAACGGAACAAAGTGTGAATCTGTCCCAGAAGCTCGCCAAAAGAAAACAACACTGTGCGAACTTAAAACTATTGCAGTGGACTAAATTACGATGCAATTCACGGAGTAACTTTATCCTGTGAATGTTTACACGTTTGGACATTTTTTTCCAAAGCAACGAGCAGCGAGATATGTCAAATTGACAAAGGCTTTTTAAAACTAATGCATTCCTATTGCATAGCCTATGCATGCAGTCAAAGCAGATATTGAAATTACAGAATCAAATGACTTACCGTCAAAAAGAAAAACAAACAGAGTAAGTACAAAGTAGCCTCCCATTGTTTTAATTGTCATCCCCAGGTGAATCATTTAAACTGAATTTTTAATTCTGCTTCCTTCTTTTCTGATAGGAAATAGGGGCATTCCTTTTAAAAAATCGGTGTAAGGATAAAAGGGAAAAAGAAGAATAGAAAAAGAAAAAAAGAACACGCTAATTACATTGGCTCTGATTTTCCTTGTACAAGAAAGCGATACCAGGTGTGCTTTTATTTCTACGGTCTGTAGGCGGGGCGGGCAGTGTTGTAGAAACCTGCTCAACTCGTAACAATTAAAAAGATCAGCCATAATTCTAGGTGAATCACACTGAATCACGTTCTAGGTGAAAATATATTAAAACAATCTAAGCTTGTTTGCTGGTTGCTGGTCTGTTTGCAGCTTTATTTGGTCACTTATCAGTTAGCATGACACCATCTACCCCATAGAAAACAATCCGTGAAAACGATTTACTAGCGATGTTATGTATGAAACATGTAACATAGCTATAGTGCATATATTGGATATATTTAAGGTTCGCAATTTAAGTTTCGTAGCAAGGCTATCGTTTCCCAGTAAATCACGTGACCGGCAGAGGAGCCTAGGTTTCGTTTCATTTTAAATTGGCCTATGAGAATGCTCCCAGAAAAACAGTACAGGGGCTTTAAAACATAACAAATGAAGTTTTGTCTGATTCTCTGTCACTGGAAGCTCGCCCCCACCCCTCCAAAAAAAAAAAATAATAATAATAATAAACTATTGCAATATGCCTACTGAATTACGATGCAATTCGTGGATTAACTTTATCTTGTGAATGTGTGTGATGCATATATTCGTCCAAAGCATCTTACAGGCAAAGTTTCAATTCAAACCTTTTTTTGGTGCATTCTAAAAACGGAATAATTTATTACAAGGTAAACAAAAGCCCCCACTATATGGTTGCATTCGAACACAGACAGGTTTTTAAAACCACATTCTAAAATAAACAGCACTTTTTTTTTTTTCTGGCGAAGAGAATGAACGCAATTCACCGAATGCGACACCTCCTGTGTGTCAAAGCGAAACAATCTGGTTTCATTTATTTACAAAGAAATGGGGTTCGACCTTATGGATGGAAAACCTGTGCGTATTATTGGATGCATCATTTTTTTTATTATATGAACCACACAGTCTGACTTCCTTTTTACAAAAAAAGCTGTAGCCTACTCATGTTTGAAAAAGAGTCAAATAAGAGTCACAATACACGTTTTTGTCTTATACTCATCATTCATCTCTCATAGACACTAATATATTTGGCTAAGCATTATAAATGAAGTTATACATTCATTTCATGGCATGACTTCACCCTGTTCTGGTGTGTGTATAAATACGTTGCCACAAAAATAATGAAAGACTGATTTAATAAACTGCCATAAACTTTTAACATATGCCTGTATTACAGAATGTTTCTGCCACTATACAGTGAGTCTTAATATATGTTCACATATTAGCTGTCATTTAAGTGAAACCCTAGTGTGTGGTCAGTGAAGGGTGGTCGAATCCTGTTGGGGGAGGATCCACACACGCGCTAATATCTCACTTCTAAACAGTCAGCTTTCAGATATTTTCATTAGAAAGTTAGCATGCTCAAAGAAAATGGTTCATATTGTCCTTTTGTTCTGCTTGTGTTTGTGGCAAGTAAATGGTAAGTTACAAATGTGTGTTTTTGTGCTTTTATATTATGTTTTTACTGATTTAGTTCATGCTTTGTTTGTTGCACAGGGTAATATGATGGATTTGCATAGAAAAAGGATATTATGAAATCAAACTAAGATATTGCTGTAAGAGCTATTGGATTCAGGTCTAACATCAGGAGATCAAATTTATAAAATTCAGTCCACCTGTTCACATGAGCTCATCAAATTCAGAAAAAAAGTGAATGTGAATGTCCCATTAAATATTTGAAACAAACATAGTTTTACAGTGTCAAGATTGAAAAATATTCAGTTATTTTGTTTTATATGTTACTTATAATATGTTACTTGTGTGAAGCATCACCATTAAATAAATGTTTTGGAAGCACCAGAATCTCTGATCTGTGACAAACTCTCTATTCTTCAGGTGTGTTTGCTGATACAGATGCAGTGAAGTCAGTGTCAGTGCTGGAGGGAGATTCAGTCACTCTAAACTCTGATCTTAATGAAATGATGGATGATGATCTGATTCTGTGGAGATTTGGATCTGAAAACACTTTAATAGCTGAAATCAATGTAATGGCCGACAGCATCACTGTATATGATGATGTTCTTGATGAGAGATTCAGAGACAGACTGAAGCTGGATCATCAAACTGGATCTCTGAGCATCACAAACACCAGAACTGAACACTCTGGACTCTATAAACTACAGACCAACAGTGTGAGCAAGAGTTTCAGTCTCACTGTCTATGGTGAGCTAAATATCGGTTTCTTTTATTTGTAGTTTTAAAGTATATGTGCATCCTAAAATTTTCAGTCTTAAAAATGATAGCATCTGAGATACACCTTTATTTTCACTTTAATTTTAAACCTATTAAACAGTTTCCTTTTGATGAAATATTCCAAGGTTGCTATCTCAGACGATGTTATTAAAAAACTGAAATCACAAACACTCAATGAATGACATCACAAACTCTAACTCAACAGCTGAAACAGTATCATTTACTCTGATGTTTCTTCTATTTCTCAGCTTCTTTGCCCACTCCTAACATCATCAGAGACTGTTCTTCTTCATCATCATCATCATCATCATCATCATCACAGCAGAATTGTTCATTGGTGTGTTCAGTGGTGAATGTGGGTCATGTGACTCTCTCCTGGTACAAAGGAAACAGTTTATTGTCCAGCATCAGTGTGTCTGATCTCAGCATCAGTCTCTCTCTACCTCTGGAGGTGGAATATCAGGTTAAAAACACCTACAGCTGTGTAGTGAACAATCCTGTCAGCAACCAAACCAAACATCTCAACATCAGTCAACTCTGTCAGCCATGTGCAGGTACATTTGTGATTATTTATGGAGTTGATTATAATTATTGGTTTTAATGATTGGTAATAATAATAATAATTTTAAAAAATGCATTTAATGCTTGGGAAATTACATGATACCACATTGATGAACCCACATCTTCTTCATTTTTTTTTTTTATCAATAAAATATCTGTCTTAGTCAAGTCAAGTCAAGTCTGTTTTATTGTCAGTTCTTCCACATGTACAGCACATACAGAGAATTGAAATAGCTTTACTCTCAGAACCTTGGTGCATACAGATAACATAAATACAGATAGGTACATATTAAATACAAAATACAACTATACAACTATACAAATAAGGTAAAATATAAAAAAAAATATATAAAGCAGCACAAGGCATATGGCAGATAGACTGCAAACAGTAAAGTAACACAGTGCAGATATAATGAGTGTGTGCAAAAAACAATGATTGTAGTGCAAAAGAGCTTATTTCAGACTGATTAAAGTGACAGTGTGTGTATTTGGGAGGGGGGAGTGGGAGCGTCCATCAGAGGGTCAGAGTTCAGTGGTGCGGGGGGCAAAAGAGGGGAGGGGGGGGCACGGTCGGGAGGGAGAGCGAGTTCAGCTTTCTGACAGCTTGATGGATGAAGCTGTCTTCAGTCTGCTGGTCCTGGCCTGGAGACTCCGCAGTCTCCCCCCTGATGGCAGCAGACTGAAGAAGCAGTGTGTCGGGTGGGTGGGATCACCTGAAATGCAGAGGGCTTTGCGGGTGAGACAGGAGTTGTAAATGTCCTGAAGGGAGGGGAAAGAGGCACCAACGATCTTCTCAGCTGATCTCACTATGCGTTGAAGTGTCTTGCAGCAGGACGCGTTGCAGGCGCCATACCACACAGTGATGCAGATGGTCAGGATGCTCTCGATGGTGCCTATGTAGAAGGTGCACATGATGGGGGCCATGGATCTGGCTCTTCTCAGTTTGCGGAGGAAATAGAGACGCTGCTGTGCTTTCTTGGCAAGTGCTGCGGTGTTGTCAGTCCAGGAAAGATCCTCTGTGATGTGCACACCCAGGAACTTGGTGCTGCTCACCCTATCCACAGTCACACCATTGACGGTCAGAGGGGCATGCTGAGTGTGCACTCTCCTGAAGTCAATAACAATCTCCTTAGTTTTCTCCACATTCAGAGAGAGATTGTTGTAACTGCACCACCCGGCCAGGCGGCTCATCTCGCTCCTGTAGTTTGTCTCATCTCGGTTGCTAATGAGACCCACTACAGTCGTGTCATCCGCAAACTTGATAAGGAGGTTGGAGTTGTGTGACGGTGTGCCGTCGTGGGTCAGCAGAGTGAAGAGGAGGGGGCCCAGCACACATCCTTGGGGGGCCCAGTGTTCAGTGTGATGGTGCTGGAAGTGTTGCTGCCGACCCGTACTGCCTGAAGTCTTCCAGTCAAGAAGTCCAATAGCCAGTTGCACAGCGAAGTGTTGAGACCCAGCTGGACCAGTTTGTGAAGGACACACTGGTCAGCTGGTACAAGGTTTTGTTATTGTATTGCTTTTCAGCATGAAATGAAAACACAAAACACACACACAAAAAAAAGAAAAATTTTATTTTCTTGTAACCCAGAGTAGAGGACAAAATAAACTAAGACTTTGAAATCCATTTATGTGTTAACTTTAAGGCAGCAAAATTCTACTAATTATAATGTTCATTTCTCAATAGGTCACACTAATGACTGTCTCTCTGTTTTCTCAGTGTCTAAAATAGTGCCGATCTCTGCCGCTGCTGCTGGATGTCTGCTGATTTTGACTGCAATCCTGATATTTTGTATTTGCAGGAAATGTAGAAAAACTGATCAAGAAGGCAAGTGTTAAATCTCTTAATGGCTATTACATTTGTAAAAGTGATGAGTGTTATAACAAATAACAATATACTTTATTAGCATAGTTCCTTCTAACCCTCATGTTGTGTGGTAGTAATTTGATCCAGAGAGGCTTCTTTTTCCTAAATGTTATTGCAATGGACTAAAACTTACCAACTTTGCTCATGCAGGTTATAAGAACTTCCCAAAAAATTTGACAATTTTTGTACTTTTTTTCCCCACCTTATTACAATTAGGGGTATAACTTTATTACCAAATCTTGGATTCAATACTTTTTATCAACTTGTTTTCTTTCAATTAGCACAGGTTTTGTGTTTATTTTTGGAAACGATTGATCATAGGCGCATGATTGATCAATGTGAGCGTAGGTTTTCAGTGAATATTCTCAAAGTTATCCACCAATAATGCTTTTTTGACTTAAAAACTGAGGTGGATAAATTCAGATCACTGAGACCAAATTAAGTAAAGGATTTTCAGCATACAATGGTTAATGGAAAGAACACAAAATAATGTCTGTAGATGTTGGGTTTAGCAATGATCAATATAGCTACATTGTCTCACAGATGCTTCATTAAAACACACTGAAAACACAGAAATGCAATGTTTTAATCTATTATTGTTATCGTTGAAACAGCTGAGACTCATGAAGACGAGATCACTTACATTGAGCCGATGTTCTACAAAAGAAAAGCACAGAAACCGGTGAGATTGTTTATTACTAATTTATGTTGTGTATCTGTGTGTCATTTCAACAGTGTGTGCTTGTGCGTGTGACAAAAACACAAAACAGCACCATGTTATATATGTATAAAAGTCATAAGATCGGTATTCAGTGTGCGAAACAGTGACTCATATGTCATAATACATACAACACCCTTTCTACAGTCTAACTAAAGATTAACAGATCTACATTAGTTAATATTTTCAGTGCTCACTCATGAAGTATTTCCTATGACAGCTCATGACATCACAGTCCAAATCTTCAGAGTTTCACATACTGTACATGCTTTTGTGACTCTTACAATGCTTTTAGAAACAAACAAAAAAATGTGTCACGGCCCAGGGCCGTTGCACAGCCTTTGCAGGGGCTGGGCCTGGAACACTGAAAAAAAGTCCCCCCCCCCCTTTATGATAAATGAAATAACACAAAATAATAGTCTCAAAAGCTTTAGAAGTTATCCATTTTTTTTTAAAAAAAAAAAGAAAAAAAAAACAACAACCCATATATCTATATATAGGGTTTCTTAGGTCTATAGGTCTACATGTTATACACTATTATAATGACATATGATATGGCTTTTAAAGACTGCTTAATTTCTAAATCTCAAAGGTGGAAGTCAGGACTAATAGACTTGGCCTGGAAAAAGGACATGGTATGATAGCTTGGCATTATACAGTGCAAACGATATCTGGCCTTCTAGATGTAAAGCAGGCTATAACAATGGGCCTCCTGGGTAGTTGTCATTATTATTTGTAGGGTCCTGTGTTTGTGAACTGCTCTTGTGTACTCCCTCTTTTTTTAATTGTATTATATATATATATATATATATAATATATATATAATATATTATATATATTACACACATACATACAGGTGGTGTTCTGAAATGAGGAGGCAAAGTCATTTTTTTAATCAAATGTAAATTCCTGTCTCAGTCACATGTTCTTGGTTAAATAAACATTACGTACACTACCAGAAAACAACAACAACAAATACAATTCTATTTTATATTTTTACATTAACAATGTAATCAATATTCTGTTTATTAAAGCCAAGTATGAATCTCATCAAGTTATTAAGCATTTTACATTTATTCCAAAATAATAACTCAAGGCAGTGACAATTTAAACAAAATATTTTATTTGTGAACTTATGTTCAGCTATTCATTTTAATACTATACTTTAGCTATTTTTGAATTTTTCGGATAATGCAGTTATCAAAGCTCAGTAAATATTGGTCACACTAGATTTACTTCAAATTTCACCAAGCTGATTACTCACTAAAAACTCCCACAGATCATGTTTTCAGACCATTTCAAGTCTTATTTTGATGTAACAAAGTGGTTACATCTAAGTGTGTGAGTTGTTTACTTACTTTTTTAAAATGAGTCTTCCCATTAATGCCATTATATTGTTCATTAGATGATCGAAGAACTTAGATCGCGCGTCTATACATGAACACAAGAGGCGGGATTTATCGCATCAACCAATCACAGCCAAACATATCCAGTCATATCCAATCATATCGTGATGGAGGAATTGCCTCACGTGATTTTTCCCCCATTCATTCTCAAGTACCCCTCCCCCACTGCACGCGTGTATGTGGTCTGTTAGGGTCTGTTAAAACTCAATGGGCTCAGGGGAGGCGAGAGAGACGCCGACTCCCACTGTAACTTTACCTGCTGGTGTCGCTGTTGGACAATGTTTCTTTAGAAAAACAAGTGATTTATACACTTTTTAATGTTATATTTTGTAATATTGGCGTTGTTTTATTTTTGTACTACTAATTTTTTCTTATCCAATATTTTGAAGATATATATATATATACAGTAAGACACAAGTATGTACACAATTCAATTTTTCTCTGCTTTGCACACAAAGTTCAATAAAATTACGTTTGAAGAAAAATATTTGTTTAGCTATGTAATATATATATAATGTATTACATTATGCATGATAAAATATAAAGATTTCACAGTGATTTGATTCTGTAAAGTTTTTTTTTGGTTACTACAACATTACTGTAATAAAACCATGTTTTACTACGTTAATACATTTGAAGACGAGCAGAGAGTATAGAATACTAGACTAAAAAATATTAGCTAGCTAGAATACATGCATATTAACAGCATAAACATGAATTAACCATGCAACCATATAATATGATTAAATATTAATAAATTAAGTGTATCAGCAATCCTAAATTTCTTACGTGATGAAGATCACTCAATCACTTTGTGTCAAACTCAAATGCAGTTACAGGGTTTTGAATGTGTGCAAATGTGCATTTTGTCCGTCATTAAAACGGCGGCGTTACGTTTTCATCACCAGGTGTTTGTTGTAGCTATATGGGCGCGGCACTCAGTTTCAAATACATAAATTATGAGCCTTTATAGACATAGTGTTTCTTGCGTAAAGAAAACGCTGTACTTATTCAAACAACAAGATCTTTATTTACCCTTGCAGACCTAGTTCAGCTGCTGTGGAACTTCAGTTCATTCAGTCAAGACAGAGGGGGTGGAGTTATGAGGTTTACTGATCCAACAAGATTTAGTCACAAGCTCTTTTTAATACCTTTCATTAGCTAAATATTTGTAAAGCAGACAGACAGATGTAAAGGGTGACCAATATCATTGATTTATTGAAGAACAAAAAAACAACATCACCAAAAAAGGGCACTTTGGAATGTAAGGGCAAAAAGGGCATGTGCTCTGCACAGGTTGAGCCCTACCTGTGCACGTGCCTGATCACGGACATACATAAGATTGAATGAATTCTTCATTATTTAATTGAAATTGCTATATTGTGTTTTTTACAGGATGTTAAAGAGGAGGAGGATCATGTGGAATATGCACCTATCGCCAAGAGAAGATGATCAAACATGTACCAGACCCGCTTTGGTTCCTGCGACAACCTCAGAGTCAGTAATTCCATCTGAGCTGTTTAAAACGTGTTTATTGAGCTTTGGGATTGTTGAAGTGCGATATTCAGTGGTGGACTAATGAAATTCTCTCTTAAAGAATGTCTTGTAATACAAGGAATTTTATCAAATTACTTCAATCTTGTGGAACACTGGAACATTTTCATGCTGGAGTCTTATAGCCTCTTAAAGAAGGTTTTTCTTTTAAACAAATCCCCAAAACAACAAGAAACATTTTGCATCTGATTTATTTACATCTGTGTAGATCTGCTGGTGGACAAACAATTGTGGTTGAACATTGCTGAATGTTTGTGGTCGACATTTGACACAGACACTGCTAAGGCGTCATTAGCGTGTGGTTGAAGGACTTTTTTCCATTTCTGCTAATATGAAACTCACAGTCTGACTTTAGCATTAACTAACCAGACTTTACCATGAACTACTGAATCTAACAGATATGTGATTTTCTCAGTTAAAACAGTATGTGATAAAATATCAGTCAATTCAAGTGAAGTCAGATTTATTTATATAGCACTTTTTTACAATACCAATTGTTTCAAAGCAGCTTTACAGAAAATTATGATGTTAATGTTTATAATATCTTAATGCCTCAGATTTGAGCCAGGAGATAGTCTACATTTTTGCAATGATGAAGCAATCAGGCAGTTGAGTTCTGATATATACTGACCTACACAAGTATACTGTATGCAGTGGTATACTCCAATATAAAGAGCTTATAGTTAAAGTCAGGCAGTTATTTCTGAAAACTACAGATGTTCTTGATATCAAACCCAAAACAGTTCATAACCTGATTTTGCCCGTCAATGTCCGAGAGTCATTTAAAAAATAAATGCAATGTATTGTTCACTGCTGCAATTGTTATATCATGCAGATGTCTGATGGTTGTTATTTACTTATTTTCACTTTTGGGGGTAATTATCTGCTAACAACACTACTAACAAAAAATGCTGCACTTCTTCTGGTCAATGACCTCAGAACTGCTAGAGTTCAAAAGAAAAGAAAACAGATCATATAGATATAAATATTCGGACATATATTGGAGTTTTAAGGGTAAAGATGGAAATATGTGTGGTTTAACTGTTTAGTGATGGTTGAAAGGAAGCTTTGCTGACAAATGCTTTCTTCTAAACTTGATTGGAATTTAGGGGCCATCTGGTGGCCAAAACGATGAAAATTATTTAATATGTCATTTTATTATTTAATGCCATCCATTTTACAGTTCTTTGTTAATTACAAAGTAAAAAAAAATAGTTTTTATTAATTTATGTTATGTTGCAGTTTCATTTTGTTTTATAATTGTATGCAGCAACCCCGAAAATACAAATGTAATATCTGTCACACCAATAAATCACCCTAGAATTGAACTGAAAACTGAATATATACATCTATGAATCATGCATAGGCCTATATTGTAACTGCAGGGGAGTCAGAATAAAACAAACAGAATCAGAATCAGAATAAGAATTGAATGGTGGTTGAATATAAACATTTACAACATTAAACAGTTTATTAAAAAAAAAATAGACAGTGTAAAGTTTATTATGAGCCAGTATAAGTGCAAAGGTTTCAGTCCCAACAGTTTCAGTTGAGTGAATGAATCTCCCTCCATCACTTCATCTGCATCAGCAAACACACATAAAGAACAGAGTCTGTAGATTAAAGCTACATTTATGTTGGTATCAGTAGTTTATTTCAAAGCAAAAGGGAGAACAAACAGAGTAGCTTATGTGTGGCTGACTGAATCTGTCCATAATGTGATCTATGACAAGATACCCAAGTCCAAATGAGATCTCACAGTAACATACCTGTTCGAATTTCAGACTATATTTGATCTGGAAATAACAAATGCAAATCCAGCACATTTCTCAGTATAAAAACAAAGCATGAACTAAGTCAGTAAAAACGCAGCATAAAAACATGTGTAACTTACTCAGGGGCGGTGCTAGACCACAGTAACTCGGGAGGCCAGACAGGGGCCACTTGTGCTTTTAGGGGGCACAATTTTAAAATGAATCTTAAACTACTTTAAGTAGCCTATTATTCATTCATTCAGTCATTTTTCACCATGTCATGTATCGCTGCAATCTAATTATTAAACGAACATTTCAGCATGTTTCATTTATTTGACAACTAATTTGTATTGTAGTGTCAGAGGCATTCACTTTTTGAGGTGGCTCGAATAAGGGGTGGGGGGCTATACGTGAAGCGCGTCATATGACACACAGCAGCCACAAACAGATATAGGCTTATATCTCTACTAAAAAAAAATAAAACAAAACCACGCAGAAACTTGTAATGATTTCCACAACAAATAACATTACAAACATTACAAACCATACATTTTTAATTAACAACCATTTTTAAAAATGGTTTTGTAGTGTGTTTTAACAAGCCACCAAGAGAAGGCAACTATCACCAGAGAGGCCAAAAGGGTCCGTACAGTTTCCCTAAACCAATCCAAGTCATTATACAGTAAAACCATTACAATTTTCGAAATGGTGTCTCATGTTTTCTTCAGCAGGGGTTGAATTTAAAAATATAATATATATTTTTGTATATTCAAAATATATCATGAAATCTATCTCTTTTAATGTAGCCTAATAGTATTAATCTATTAACTTTGCATAAAAATTCGTCTTTTTACTTAAGTACCAGATATGGTGTCATACCATTAAATATATTTAATACGACTGACTTTGTATTTAATGTGAAGTTAATAAAAACATTGTAAGTTACTAATTAGCCTATAACACTTCCATTGTACAAAAAGAGAGCAAAGAACGTTTACACTTCACTCCAGCGAATTCAAGCACTCTCAAACTCCCATAACAATCTCTAAAGCTGTTTACACTGTAAAATTAATATCTTACTTACATTCGTACATCTTCACTTTGTTGTTGATGAGACAACCAAGCGCCCAGTGACGAAACAGCTGTTTCAGCGGTGACTCATCTGAACGCCTCAGATTGGCCATTGCATTCATAAGCTCAAAAGAATCGTGTGTGATTGGTTATAATGTGCAGCGCTTTAAAAACGTGTGTGTCTCTGGCTCTGTGTCAGTATGAGATAAATACATAACTTCATTCATAATGCTCAGCCTGTGTGAAATAGGATATTTGAAGTTGCTGTCCTTCTAGTATCCTCGGTGTTACCTGTAAAAGGAGTTTGAATGGCTACAGGTGATACTGTTTTTGCCAAAGCTTTTCTGCTATTGTTCTGCCTTTTGTTCTCCTGTGGGAGGCGTTTTGCCTGCTTATAGCCACTACAGGAATCCATACGCATAGGCCTACAACTCCGGACTAGGTCTCTGGCTTGTCCAGATGTGAACTGCTCAAGATAGAAAAGATGTTCCTTGTTATGTATTGTTTTATTCTCAATGTTGTACTCAAAAGATTGCATGAAAGGAATGAAACTCAAAGGATCTCCATCATAAACAGACACTGCTCTGTTGTTTAAGTAACATTTCAGTCAGATCGGTCTGTTGTTTCAGTATGTTGTGAAGAATATTTTCATTTGCTGAATTGTCATTCATTAGTTGATTTGTGGTTGCACCATCAACTTGATCTTGAGTTGATCTAGATATTGTGCTCATTGGTTGCAATAATTGCTTACTTTGCAGAGGAGTTTTTGGAACAACATTTATAGGTGCATAATTTGCAGGAGATTGCTCATGCTCACTAGTAATGGATACCTGAAAAGGCTTTTTTTTCTTCAAGTTGAGTATTCATCATATCCATCCCATCAACTGGACATTAATTTCAGCGTCTGAGGCAGCCAAATGAGTTTCAACTTTCAATTTCTCTTTCATTACTCTTATTTTAGCTTCTTCTAACTCTAAAGCATGTTTCTTTGCCAAGGAAGCAGCACGTGCTATCAAC
This sequence comes from Sinocyclocheilus anophthalmus, assembly GCA_018155175.1. Lineage (NCBI taxonomy): Eukaryota > Metazoa > Chordata > Actinopteri > Cypriniformes > Cyprinidae > Sinocyclocheilus > Sinocyclocheilus anophthalmus. The sequence goes on from JADLZN010005948.1 coordinate 189,715, forward strand.
GCTGCTTTCTTTGCCTCAGCTTTCATACGTGCAGAGGATGCAGTAGATTACACCGAGAATCTTGATGTTCGACTTGAACAACTAGTGTGACTTGAAACTTGTGAGGTGTTTGATTTAGATTTGTTCTTTGAGACTACGGATATACTATCATCAGGTGCAACAGTACTTTCAAGTTGTGTCCCAATGTCCCTTTCAACTGGATTTTGATCCACGTGATCTTTTAACCACATTTCAGTCTCAAATAAAAAATCCTGAAAACACTAAATCTTTGGATTAAACCAGTTCTTATTGTCTTCATCCCTTTCCTCCTTTGACAACATTGCTTGCACTTGACTGTGAACATTTAAGTCCTGCAGAGCAACTTTAAATTTCTCTGTAAGTGTATTCACATTGTCTGGACTTCCATTTGTTTTAGTTCCTTTATCTCATTCATTTTCCATGTGCATGCACCCAGCTTGCCTCTATGACTTCCAACGAACTGTGCCAAAGAATCTCCCTCTTCCTCTTCCATGATTTCAAATCAATTCAAATCCAACAATTCACAAATTATTGCTGCTGTCGCCAAACAATGTTCCTTTTGCACAGTTCAATCAAGTTCTTCATCAAGTAAAGACTTCAAACAAAGGGAATTACTCACAAATTTAGTTTCCAGTGAATCAAAGTAATTGTCCAACTTGTGCCAGCCAGTATCCATTCAGTCAACACGCTTCAGGTAAGTATAATCCATTTATTTCCATCTAGAGTTTCCACTCTCACAAAGCAACCTACTGCCATGCGATTGGACAATTGTTTGTATTAACTGACAGGCATCTTAGGCTGACTACTACATCCCTTTAAGCAGGACCCTACAGGTATTATTTAGGTGCAGGTACATCTATGAATCATACATAGGCCTATAATATAACTGCAGGGGTGTGTGAATACATTTGAATGGTGGTTAAATATAAACATTTAGTTTATTCAAAAATCAAACAGTGAAAAGTTCATTATGAGGCAAAATACTGGAACAGACAGTTTCAGTGCAACAGTTCAGAATCAAAGCAATGAAAAAACAATATATATATTGAAAAAAAAAAGAATATCTATATCTATATACAGTGGGGTACGGCAAAGTATTCAGACCCCTTACATGTTTCACTCTTTGTCGATGCAGCCATTTGCTAAAATCATTTAATTTTATTTTTTTTCCTCATTAATGTACAAAGAGCACCCCATATTGACAGAAAAACGCATAATTGTTGACATTTTTGCAGATTTAAAAAAAGAAAAACTGAAATATCACAGGGTCCTAAGTATTCAGACCCTTTGATCAGTATTTAGTAGAAGCACCATTTTGATCTAATACAGCGATGAGTCTTTTTGGGAAAGATGCAACAAGTTTTGCACACCTGGATTTGGGGATCCTCTGCAATTCCTCCTTGCAGATCCTCTCCAGTACTGTCAGGTTGGATGGTAAACGTTGGACAGCCATTTTTAGGCTCTCGAGGATGATAATGGGTTCTAAGTCAGGCGCTTTGGCTGGGCCATTCAAGAAACAGTCACAGGTTGTTGTGAAGCCCACTCCTCGTTATTTTTAGCTGTGTGCTTCGGTCATGTCTTGTTGGGAAGGTAAACCTTCCGTCCAGTCTGAGGTCCTCGAGCACTCTGGGGAAGGTTTTCGTCCAGGATATCCCTGTACTTTGGATTCATCTTTCCCTCGATTGCAACTAGTCGTTCTGTCCCTGCAGCTGAAAACACCCCCACTGCATGATGCTGCCACCTCCATGCTTCACTTTTGGGACTGTATTGTACAGGTGATGAGAATTGCCTGGTTTTCTCCACACATACCGCTAGAATTAAGGCCAAAAAGTTCTATCATGGCCTCATCCGACCAGAGAATCTTACTTCTCACCATCTTGGAGTCCTTCAGGAGTTTTTTAGTGGTCTTGCACTAAGGAGAGGCTCAGTCGGGCCTCTGCCATAAAACCCGACGGTGGGAGGGACTGCCAGTGATGGTTGACTTTCTACAACTTTATCCCATCTCCCGACTGCATCTCTGGAGCTCAGCCACTGTGATCTTTGGGTTCTTCTTTACCTCGCTCACCAAGGCTCTTCTCCCCCAATAGCAGTTTGGCCGGACGGCCAGCTCTAGGAAGGGTCTGGTCGTCCCAAACGTCTTCCATTTAAGGATTTATGAGCGCCACTGTGTCTTAGGAACCTTAAGTGCAGCAGAAATGTTTCTGTAACCTTGGCCAGATCTGTGCCTTCCCACAATTCCGTCTCTGAGCTCTTCAGGCAGTTCCTATGACCTCATGATTCTCATTTGCTCCGACATGCACTGTGAGCTGTAAGGTCTTATATAGACAGGTGTGTGGATTCCTAATCAAGTCCAATCAGTATAACAAACACAGCTGGACTCAAATGAAGGTGTAGAACCTTCTCAAGGATGATCAGAAGAAATGAAAAGCACCTGAGTTAAATATATGAGTGTAACAGCAAAGGGTCTGAATACTTAGGACCATTGATATTTCCGTTTGTTTTTTAATAAATCTGCAAAAATGTCAAAAATTCTTTGTTTTTCTGTCAATATGGGGTGTTGTTTGTACATTAATGAGGAAAAAAATTAATTTGAATGATTTTAGCAAATGGCTGCACTATAACAAAGAGTGAAAAATTTAAGGGGGTCCTGCTGACATATCCGTACCACTGTATATTCTTTTTTTTTTTTTTAGAAAAGCACCTTCAAAATTCTGGACAATGACCTTGTTCTCTTTTTCAGCCACCACAGTATAGCCTACTGGGGAACAATAATCTGAATCAGTGAGCTGGATTGAATGTTGGCATTGAATGATCTTTCAAGATTTTAGTTTGTTTTCTATCATCCTAAATAATCCCAAACCATTAGTTTTATTATTTTCACTCTAATAATACCCATGGTGAGATCTATGACATTTGTTGAGCATATGACAGTATTTTAGCTCTAATAATGAAATTACTTTTCTGAAAACTTTTTTTGTTTGTTTGTTTTTTCTCGGTTGGGGCCGTTAAGTGTCAGCCACGCCTACCTAAAACTGCTTGTTCTAACACGCCTCCACATGTCTATTTCACGATGTGGGAAGATTTGCATAAACGCCTAAATGTTCACGCAAAGAAAGAAAGCGTACTTTTTTCATCGCTGTAGTATTGTTGCCCGCCCGCAATGTCATAAAGACGCGTCAACGGCATGGTTTGTGTTTCTGTGTGTTTCGTGTGAAGCAAAAATACTTTGTTTGGTCTTAAAAAGAGGGACGATAACACTTCGTCATGCTGGAGCAGATCCTTAGCGGCGCTGAAGGAAAATACATCAAAGCTTTGTGCTGTGGATCTCGGATCGGCTTTACGTGGACGAAGCAGGAGTAGCCGGGGTTCGTCCCATGTGGTTTGAGCAAGCCGCCGGAAAATTCCTTCGTCGAATCTGCCGGCGCAGAGTTATTCAAGCCACCCGCCTTGCTCACTCAGACACAGAACTCTGCTCACTTAGGCCGCTGCGTTCTCTAGCCCAGTGGGACGCTGTTTCATTGTGAAGGTGTAAATACTTTGTTTGGCCTTCCAAAAGGGGACATGACTAGAAATCAGTGGTTAAGTTGTATTACAACACCGTTCCAGAACAGTTCCACCATAAACTTCAGATGTAGTGCAGCACATTTTATGGAGGGAACTGTTGGCATGTTGTTGTTCAGAAACAGCTGGCCCATACATGAATCAGGTAACCTGGTTATCTATGTATGTTTCAGTATAATTAGACGCTTATACCGGGGCGGTTCTAAACCCTTTTTTTAGGTAGGGTTCAGCCCCCCCTATCTGTCATGAAGCCCCCAACTGTCTTAACGATCAGGCCAGGCTGATTCTGGCAGAAGCAGCGATCATTCTCACGGGTTTAAGTCTTGTCCGTTTTTCAACATTAACGTATTAGCCATTTACCCACGACATCTCACTGCAGGTATTCCGCACTGAGAGAAAAGGTTTCTAAGCCCATTTTTTTTGGGGGGGGGGGGCGCAAGTGAAATTAGACAAACTTGGGGGGGCGGCGCATGTCCTAAAAGGTTGAAAACCCCTGGAGTAGATACAATGCTGGCTGTTTGACTCACAGATATAGTAGTTTTTATATTTAAGATTTGCCACTGCTGATTCAACACGCAAGTCTTTGGGCAGTGGAGAGTCGCGCTTGGTGTTTGGCACTTATATGATCACAAGTGCAGCCTGGTTTTATGTTACATGCGTCGATGACAATGTGCTATGCGTTAAAAGGGGTGTCAGTGAAAATCTAACCTAAAAAAAACAAAAAACAACAAAAAAAAAAAAAAAAAAAAACCCAACAAAACAAAAAAAAAAAAAACTAAAAAAAAAAAAAAAAAAAATACGCATGCCTGACGTTTAATCATAGCCCAAGAATAGACTAGTCATCAATTAGACGGCTATTAAACAACTACATATATACATCTAATAGACAAAATGGCAATCCATACATACAGCATTTATTAAGAAAAATAAATTTGACAACTTAAGACAATACAAAATAATAAAAATACAAAAGAATGAATGACAAAATAAAATTGTATAAATACAATACACAAATATAAATATTATGATAAAAAATCATCTGGAATTTTTAACAACTTAAGATAATAAAAATATAAAAATGAAAAAATAAAATATTTAAGATATTTTAAAGAAAAAAATCTAATACAAATCAAGAGCATGTTATCACACTTAACATTAAAACATTACGGATAAATGACACATAAAAAAGATGACCCTTTTGTGTTTACTTTAACAACAAAACAACAACAGTGAACGTAAGGAAAGATATTATTATTTTTTGTTTAAAATTCTTCCCAACTGCATTCCTCAAGTCCAACTCTGTTGCTGCCGGGAAGTTGGTCATCACAGCATCTGCCAAATAAGAAAAAGAAAAAAAGCACAAGAAAAGCTTGACATAATTTTTTACTTTAATTACACTAATTGTGACAGGGAGTCATTCTCTTTTGCTTGGATGCCAACTAAAAACAAAAACGAGATATATAGTGTATCACCATTCAGTGTGTTAAAAAAAAGAGAGAAGCTCTCTGGTAAATGTTGTGTGTTTTATACACATACCTCTAATGACGAGAACAGTGCACTCTTTTCAAATGCCTCTTTCTACAGCGGACCACCCCCCTTCCTGTTGAATTTGGACATGAGGGAATTTTTTTAAAACCCTAAAATATAATACAGATTGAGGTGGTTAACAATTGCGGACAAAGTTTGACATTTCAAAATGACCAGTAAAGGAATTCTTTTTAAAATTTCTGATCTGAGTTGTAACTTACTGAGTATTGACACCACAATGTTTGATTAATGTGGCAAGATTTGTAGGCTTTACCTGTCCAGAATCCTTCTGGCACTGTCTTTGAGGTTACTTCCTTCAACTCTGCACAACTTTGACACCCGAATAACACATGCCAATGTCAGGCGAGTAGTATTATAGGTCCGTGTCCAAGGTATACCAACTTAAACACTCGATGCCCATTGCCCTGCAAAGTTTCCATCACTAACCCCTTAAATCTTATTAACAGTTTAGTTTTCCCTATTATGTGCCCCACAATGCTGTCTCATGCCCCAAAACTGTCTGGCACAAATGACTTCATAACACACAGTGATAGCTGCTGTAACTACAAAAGTAGCCCAGTACAAACATTAACCTCAAATGTACATGGAATACATAAATTCACCCCAACCGTTATTCAACTTATGTTTTCTGTTTGTATGGTTCTAGGTTGATGCTGCACTGACACATCTGAGCTATTTGTTATTATTTGGATTCTAAGCTTTACTATCAATTGGATAACCCCGGGTTTTTTTTCCAAAAAAAAACAAAAATAAATATTATGTAATGTTACTTGTTAATTGTTACTGTATAATTGCTATGCTCTCTTGTATCTACAAAGCCTGTAGTAATGAATTCAATCTATAATTAATTTAAATGATGGAATGTAAGAGAGATCTTAGTGAGGAAATGGGTCTTTGGAGCGGTTTTTTTTGCCATTGCTCCGGATCTTTTCCAGATGTTGAAACTCCTCAGTTTCAAGTGTGTTCACTGTATAAATTAATATAGATCTTTGTCAAAGCTGTGTTTGTTCTATTGTTTGCTCTTTCGCCTCTTTAAAATCGATTGAGTTTGTAAACACATACAAATGATAAAACTTTTACTCTATTAAATTTTGCAATTAATCCTCTGAACACATGCGTGCTGAACCGTGGGCTAGTCATGGATCACTATCAACTACGATCTGCTCCCTTCACTAAAATGTCACGGTTCCTAAACATGATAACAAATAATATAGATAAATAATGAACACATGTCAAAACGAAAACACAGATAGTGTTGGCAAGACCAAGTAGGAATGTCCTTTATTGTTTGTTGTTTGCCCGCTGCTCTCCGACGGTAAATTTAGTGCTCTCTCGTGTAAAAACAAATTCAAAACACAACACTGATCTCTAACTCACGTCTGGCGTTGCCAGTAGTCATGTCTCAGTAGGGCTACAATTGCCATCTAGCGGTTGGGAATTGTAATTGCATTTTTATTTATAAAATGAAAGACAGCCGAATATCAATAATATCATATAATGTGTATGAATGTAACATTTAACATCTTGTGGGATGCATGACATCATATTATCAAATGCAAGTAACCTTTTGAAACATTTTTAAATTAGCATTATTTTGGCATAATAAATGATGCTATATTTAATAATGCTGTAAAATAATTAAATGAAATATAAAATAATGCTAATTTAAATGTTTTGAAAGTTTACTTGCATTTGATAAGTAGCTGCGTTGGTGAAAATTACATGTAAACAATTTTAAGGTTATTTTGGCTATGCTCATCGCTGGTCTGGTATAGGGCTATAGCCAAGCTGTTAAAATTAGACCACAGATTGCCTCAATTTCACCAGGTGGGCTAAAAGCAGACTACACATAGCCCATCCAATTTAGAGCTAAATCGTTGCTACATATATACCATGTCATGAAATGACACTTATATATTTGTAGATATTATTGACACTGCGAAAATTATGGGATATCAACCATCTCATGCGCTGCCTGGCCAAAAAACTACAGTGAATCAGGTTTGACTATAAGTGGGCTACAGATAGCCATTCGGACTACAACCTAAATCATGGCTACGCACAGGCTACGTATTGAACATGTCAAAGAAATGAAACCAAACACCTTGTAAACGCTGTTACTTTTTTTTTTACATGATGGAATATCATACATCTCGCAAGTTATTTTGGCAAAAACTACATGAAACCAAATTCAAAGTTATTTGGGCTAGAAGTGGGTTACAAATAGCGAGGGGATGACAAAATATCGGGATAATATCAATTAACGAGCCGGAAAGAGCGCGTCTGAAATGCGGAATTGCTTGCTGGGTGTTGTGGTAGGTCAAGACATGTATAAAATGTATGCAGTACATTGATAATTGTGCGTGCATCTATTAATAATTTTGAGTCTAATATCATCCCACAGGGCACCAACAGAGCCTGGGCCGGCCCTGTATGGGACCACTACATCATTCTCTTGGAAGACAACAAAGATTCACAGATGGTAAAGAAATGAACAGGACTGATGAACCACAGACACAAAATACTACAAATGTGTTAATTAGTACCAGAAACGATCTGACAATTGAGATTATTGATCATCAGTGGTTTGCTATTGATGTAACCAATAAATGGCGCAATCTGGTGGCTTTTTGAAAGAACAGCAGCTAGACAGCTAAACTAATTCTTTATTCTTTTCCAAAGCTTGCTTGGCTGTTTTAATCAATGCTTTCATTTCATATAATATGCTGGGATCCAAATTAATACTCTACGTGATGTTATGTAGATGTTCTGTGTATTTGTTTCATAATCAATTCTTTTGTAATTAAATCCATGATTTCTTGTAGGCCTATTATCCATTTGAGGTGCAATTTAAAAATGTAAATGTGTTATAATGTGATAAATTTATTTGAGGTTCTTCAAAACATACAGGAGCGGGAGAATGCGGCCACTTTAACCGGAGAAGATAGGGACGAATCACAGGCGCTATGTAATTGTCACCTATGAGATGTGTTTTATTAACGTCTAACTTACCCCAATCCTAAACCATCGCTTACAATATCCAAAACTGAGGTCGAATTATTGTTGTACGTGTGGGCAAAAATTACGTGTCATTGAATTTGCGGCATGCCAGCCGCGCCGTATCCCCTTCTCGACTTACAGCCGTGTTAAAATACATTTAAGTTTAAAGGGGTCATATGATGCCGATGCAATTTTACTTTTCTTTGGAGGTACAAAGCTCTTGGTGAATAAAGAAGCATCTGAAGTTGCGAAAGAGGGACTAAAATTCTCAAATGCAAAGGATATTCCTTTATAAGTTAGATCAGCCACGCTACTAAAAAAGGCTCATTCGACACGCCCCACATACCTTACCTCCACTATGGGCGGAAATGAGATTTTCAAACTGCGCACAAAGGTTCACACAACGAAAAAAAGGAGTCATTATTTATTCTCGCTTGGCGTATTGTTGCGCCGCCATGTCGTAACGACGCCGTAAAGGCGTGTGTTGTGTTCTTTGTGTGGTCGTTGGGAACGCGAAACTACTTTGTTTCCTCAAAAGAGGACTACGATCATGCTCTTCCTTTTGTCATGCCCCTGGAGCTGATCATGCTGGTCGCTTGAGGGAATACATAAACTTGGGGGATCGCCGGATCGGCTTCACCCGGGACGAAACGACAGTCAAGCACTTCGGGGTAGTAACATGCTCATTCCGGACGCTACTTCCGCGAAACGCGAGCCGAAGTGGTTTACAAGCCGCCGCACCCCTCGCTCACTCAGCCGCGGGGTTCTCACACTAGCCTCCCACGGCCCCTCTGCTCACTGTAGGCCGCCTGATGTGTGAGCAGTGTTTCGTTGTGAAAGAAACTACTTTGTTTGGTCTTCCAAAACTGGACACGACTAGAAATCAGTGGTTAAAATGTATTTACAACACTGTTCCAGAACACTCAACCCAGGGCCGTTTCTAGGCATTGGCGAGCTAGGCGGTCGCCTAGGGCGCACCAGCTGAAGGGGCGCCAATGAGCACACGCACTGGCACTTTTAGCAGGGTTGTGATAAAAAGTGGCACGGTCACCCTGAAATATGACTGACGCCCCCACTGGATCCCCCAACATTATTGGGCTAGAGTACTGTCAATCTGACGTTGCCTGTATGCCACTAGATCAGAGTGATGTCAGTTGCTGCCTGATTGTTGCATGCAAAGTCTGCATTTGGAGCGCTCAACAACGCCATTAGATCAGTGGGCTCTGTCCGTGCTTTGGCAAGGTAACACTATTTTTTTTGCCATTTGTCAGAAATTTGGCAGATTTGTCCAAAGTTGTCTGCGTTTTTGCGCTAATGCATTTGTTAAAGGATCAGGCGGTCATGTAAATCCCATACCCTTTACACCTCCATAACAAACTTTGTATAGTAAATCGCTCCATTACGAGATCCATACTCCTTTATAGGACGCGTTGTCCGAGTTAAAGGCATACTATGAGGTGTCGAAATGCTGAATCATTCATTTCACTTCCACAGTGTAAATGGAGCAGCGTCATAGAAGCCGCACGAGCGTCCGTTTTTAACGGGCGACGTTAACGCGTAACGAGTGCAAATGATTAAGTAGTTGGCATGGTTAATTTTAAGCACTCTGATAAAGCTTTATATGTAGGTTTGGTCCGGTAAAACAAACTGGTTTTATAGTTGACTGAATAAAGTGCAAAACTGACATTTTAAATCAATTGTTTCACGAAACAACAACAAAAATGAACCTAAAAAAACCCGATAAAGACAAAAAAGTATAGCCATGATAAATCTAACAATATGGAGTAGTATAGTATAGAGTATCCAAATAAAAGGTTTATAATAAAATTAATTTATGTGTGATTTATATGTAAATTATGTGGCAATTGTCTTGTCATAGGGGATTGTGCATAGGGTCCCTTACAGGCATTGGTGGCAACACGGATATTATCAGATACTAAATCGTGCCAAAAATGTTATCTTACCAGGCAATTTACAAATAGCATTCAGCTGTGGAAGCAAGCACGAATCTCAACAAATTGTGTTTGTTAATACGGACAACCAATATAGAATGTGACAAGCAATGGTGTCTGAAAAGCTCTAGAACTCGCCCACACTAGGGCGTTAAAAATCTGGCTAGCACGGCCCCGCTTCAAAACCAAATATTAGATGTGTGCAGAACAGTTTATGGGAGGGCTCGTTCCTGATCCTGGGGACGTAGAATAAATGCGGATTTGACTCAAAGACTGTAAGGTAAGTTTTTTATATTTAAAGAGTTTATATATTTAAAGCGAGTTTTTTTAGCAGTGTAGAGTAGCGCTTGTAGTTTGTCATTTGTCTGATCACAAATGCAGACATGGTTTTATGTTTACGCGGTGCGATGCAACACAAACGCGTAAAAATACAGTATAAGTCATTATAATCCATAATTATGTCCCCACTGGATGCAACGAATGCCTCGTTTATAATGAGTTTTCATGTTTTTGAATCATCGCTCCGGCCTGACAGAGCATCATCACAGTATGGTGAGGGGCGTAACATTTCCGTCACACGCTTGAGGTATTCAGCCAATCACAACGCACTAGATACCTGGCCAATCACAGCACACCTCACTTATCAGACCGATGAGCTTTGTAAAAAATAAGCGCGTTTCAAAAAGGCGGGGCATAGAAAAGAAACAACAATGTACAGTATGTGGAAAACAATGTGTTTTTTTTAACCTTAAACCGCATAAATACATTTCATTACATCAAATACACAAAATAATGTTCTTTAATATAGCATCATATGACCCCTTTAAAGTCAGTGCTGTCACAAGTCAAAAAGGCCAATAAAGAGGATTTCCCTGAGACTCATGGGTCATGACAAGCAGCCAACGAGTTCTCACATTTTGAAAGGCATAAAGAGGATGAATTGAATGCCCTTTTTAAAGTTTTCGTGAAGATCGAGAGCTACAAATAGCTACAACCTCATTGCCTTGTTTTTTTTGTTTGTTCTTGGGTGGATAATTGTTATTTCATAAAGTAGCTCCTGATGATTCCTGCCTATACCAAAGATACACAAAGCAAGAATCTCCATTAGTGACGTATCTAATAATAGCTAGCCTACTTCTCCGATATGTGAGTCAAAGTGAAACCAGCTGTATATAGAGCTGTGGTTTGATCTGTTGGGTGAAAAGAAGAAAAGAAAAAAAACAGCTTCTGCATTACTATATTCAAACATGTGGTTTGTGTGAGTGTGATCTGCTGCTGGCATCATAAGAAAACATCTTAACCCCCTAAAACCATTTTACACTTTCAAGAGCAAAATATAAAAAAAAACAATAAAATATTTGGAATTCATTGTTGCAAAAATAATATAGAACAGATTATCTATAACCAATGCATGCAAGACGAGCGTGTACATGTGTAGTGAGTGGGTGGTGCTCCGATATTATTGGTGGATGAATCACACGCAACACCAGCTATATTGCAGTTTAACACTGTCCTGTGAGTTCACAATCTCTCATATAGGCTACGTGTTCAGATACTTCAAGTGCTGTAATCTGAAAATGGTTCACAAGTTTGTTTTGTTCTGTTTGTGGCGCTTGGTTGGTAAGTTATAATCATATTTATTTTAACTTCTTGCTTTAGTTTTAATCTGATAGGTTGTATTTACAGAGATTTAATACAGAGCCATAAAGCACTTTTTTAAACAGCCAGATGATTTCCAAGATAAAAGATGCTTAAACCAAATATTTGTGAGATCTAATTCAATCCAGAAGAGAAAAATATGGCAGGTGCAATAACAGTGAATCTGTTTTATATCAAATAATTCATGGCTTTACCACCTTAAATAATGGCATGAAATGATTACTGATTTATCTGAAGAGGGACTGATGACAGACGCCGTTATATTCTACAATCTGTTGCGCAGTTACTGATGTCTGTGCCTGTTTTACACGCATAATGTTTTTGGCACACATGCTAACAGAAATTAAGGCTCTAAAGATTGAACTGGGCTGCAGTTCAGTTTCGTTCTGTGCGGAATAGTCTATAAAAGTAAATCAGCAAATCTTTGACTGTGTTCTTCAGGTGTGTTTGCTGATACAGATGCAGTGGAGTCAGTGTCAGTGATGGAGGGAGATTCAGTCACTCTAAACTCTGATCTTAATGAAATGATGGATGAGGATCTGATTCTGTGGAGGTTTGGATCTGAAAACACTTTAATAGTTAAGATCAATGTAATAGCCAGCAGCATGACTGTATATGATGATGTTCTTGATGAGAGATTCAGAGACAGACTGAAGCTGGATAATCAAACTGGATCTCTGATCATCACAAACACCAGAACTGAACACACTGGACTCTATCAACTACAGACCAACAGTCTGAGCAAAAGTTTCAGTCTTACTGTCTATGGTGAGTTCAATGTTTGTTTCATCTGTTTTATTTATATATAAATTAATAATATCTTAATATTTCAATTATTTTGATTATTGATTAATAACATGACCAACTCATTTCAGTTAAGCATTTTCTTCTTCGATATTTGTCCATATGTGTAATAATCTTTTATAATTGCGGAGAGAAGATCACTGTCATATAAGACACTCACTGACTGACACGGCAATAAACACATTCAGATCTAGTTTTGTTTATTTCATGTTTTCAGCTCATCTGCCTGTTCCTGTCATCAGCAGTAACTCTTCACAATATTCTTCATCATCATCATCATCATCATCACAGCAGAATTGTTCATTGTTGTGTTCAGTGGTGAATGTGAGTCATGTGACTCTCTCCTGGTACAAAGGAAACAGTTTATTGTCCAGCATCAGTGTGTCTGATCTCAGCATCAGTCTCTCTCTACCTCTGGAGGTGGAATATCAGGATAACAACACCTACAGCTGTGTGCTCAACAATCCCATCAGCAACCAGACCACACATCTGGACATCAGTCAACTCTGTCACACATGTTCAGGTATAGCAGCACTGATAAGAGCATCTATTGCTTCTATGCAAAAAATTAATTTGTTGATTTTACCTAAACTGATAGCTTAAGATGCCATAAATGATTAATGAAATGATGAATGAGCTTTTGCCATCATTAAGCTTACTCATGTCTTTCTAAAGGCTTGATTTTGAATATTTTTTTTACACTCAAGTAAAAAGTTCAGTTTTTGAGTTAATCTAGAGACTAAAGTCAGCTTATTGAAAATATCACAATTATCTTTATTTATTTATTTATGTATTTATTTACTTACAGACGTCCACATCCATTATTGTGATACAGTTGAAGCTGTGATCCGATTGGTCGTCGCTGCTCTGATGGGCGTGGCTGCTGCAGCTGCTGCTGTTCTTCTGGTCAATGACGTCAGATCTGCTAGAGGTTAAAAGAGAAAACAGAACAGATATCATAGATATTCTGACATATATTGTAGTTTTAATTGTAAAGATGAAAATATGTGTGGTCTAAAAGTGTTTAATGATGGTGAAACAAAACTTTTCTAACCAACGTTTCCCACTGAATTCGATCAGAAAAGGTTCATTACCCGAATCTGGTGTATTAGGGGCCATCTGGTGGCCAAAGCAATAAACATTCTTTAAAGGGTTAGTTCAACCAAAAATGAAAATTAGCCCATAAATTACTCACCCTCAATTCATCCTAGGTGAAAGACTTTCTTCTTTCAGACGAATCCAATCGGAGTTATATTAAAAATGGTCTTTGATCTTTCAAGCTGTTTCATGGCACTCAGCGGGTGTTGCATGCATCAGTCCAAAAGCAGTTAATTAAAGCAGTTAGTCTCGCACGGCTCCAGGGGGTGAACAAAGGCCTTCTGTAGCGAATCAATGCGTTTTTGTAAGAAAAATATCCATATTCAAAATGTAATAATCACTTAGGGAAGTCGTGGCCTAATGGTTAGAGAGTTGGACTCGTAACCCAAGAAGGTTGCAGGTTCGAGTCTCGTACCGGCAGGGATTGTAGGTGGGGGAGAGTGAATCTACAGCGCTCTCTCCCGCCTTCAATACAAAGACTGAGGTGCCCTTGAGCAAGGCACAGAACCCCACTGCTCCCCGGGCGCTGCAGTATAAATGGCTGCCCACTGCTCCGGGGGTGTGTGTGTTCACTGCTGTGTGTGTGTAAGGATGGGATAAATGCAGAGCACTAATTCAGAGTATGGGTCACCATACTTGACCTCATACGTCATCCTCACGGAACTGCTTTCGTTTACAACAGTGAGCGCAAGCTACATTAAAGTGATTGTTATGTTTTGAATATGGATATTTTCTTACAAAAATGCATCGATTTGCTACAGGAGGCCTTTGTTAACCCCCCGGAGCCATGTGAGACACTTTTTTAAGGGATGGGCAAAATTGTATTTAAACTGCTTTGGAATCTCTTGAAGCACGGTAACAACACCGCTGAGCATGAAAAAGCTTGAAGATCAAAAGGACATTTTAATAATAAACTACAACGGATTCGTCTGAAAGAAGAACAGTGGATATCACACTAGGGAGGACTTGTGAGTAATTTATGGGCAACTAACCCTTTAATTGTCCATTTTTTCTGTTAAAGCAGCACTATGTAATTTTTGGCGCTCTAGCGGTTAATAAACAGAGTTGCACACATCCCGCGGAAGAACATTCCTACCGGAGCTACTTCTCTAAGTTTATGGCGATTCACGCAGGTACGTGTTACTCCGCAGCGGTCCGACCATGCTACAATAGTCCAAATATAAGTACTTTTTATAAGTGTACCGTAGTGATTCGGAATAAGACAAAAACGCGTTTTGGAAGATGAATTCATGATGTACTCGCTCATTATATACATTTTGCACATTTTGAACACAGAAAAAGTTACATAGTGCTGCTTTAATACTATGCAAGTATGCATTGTACATTTCTTTGTTATTTACACTGTTTTCTTTAATTTTATTATTCTCTCTTCTCTCTCTTTCTATATATACAGTGGGCGGAAGTTTCAACCACCCATTACATTTTGCTCTCTTTGTTATATTGCAGCCATTTGCTGAAATCATTTAAGTTATTTTTTTTTCCTTATTAATGTACACACATCACCCCATATCGACAGAAAAACACAGAATTGTTGACACATTTTTGTAGATTTATTAAAAAATAAAAACTGAAATATCACACGGTCCCAAGTATTGCTGTGACACGAATCATATTTAACTCAGGTGCTGGTCCATTTCTTCTGATCATCCTTGAGATGGTGCTACACCTTCATTTGAGTCCAGCTGTTTTTGATTATACTGATTGGACTTGATTAGGTAAGCCACACACCTGTCTATATAAGACGTTACAGCTCACAGTGCATGTCAGAGCAAAATGAGAATCATGAGGTCAAAGGAAATGCCTGAAGAGCTCAGAGACAGAATTGTGGCAAGGCACAGATCTGGCCAAGGTTACAAATAAAATTCTGCTGCACTTAAGGTTCCTAAAAGCACATTGGCCTCCATAATCCTTAAATGGAAGACGTTTGGGACGACCAGAACCGTTCCTAGTGCTGGCCGTCCGGCCAAACTGAGCTATCGGGGGAGGTAAAGAAGAACCCAAAGATCACTTTGGCTGATCTCCAGAGATGCAGTCGGGAGATGGGTGAAAGTTGTAGAAAGTCAACCATCACTGCAAGGCCCTCCACTGTGGGGATTTATGGCAGAGTGGCCGAAGAAAGCCCCTCGTGCAAGACCATGAAAGACCCGCAGGTTTGCTAAAAACCTGAAGAACTCTCTGGTCTGCTGAGACCAAGATTTAGAACTTTTTGGCCTGAATTATAAGCATATGTGTGGGAAAACCAGGCACGGAGCAATCAACCTGTCAATACAAGTCCAACAGTGAAAGCATGGTTGTGGCAGCATATATCGGCACGGCTGCCACACTTGATTTCTAAATTCGGCTCCATCGAGCCAAGAGAAAAACATATCGGTTCGACCTCTAGTGTGGAAGTTAGACTTGAGGACATAAAGATCGCAAGAGCATGGTAAGGGGCATGACATTTCCCGAACAGGCGCCAAGTGAAGCCAATCACAACACATGTACCCTCTCTCCCGGGGTTCCTCACAGCCCACAACCTCATTCTTGTTCCGAATGGGTTTTGAACCCGGGTCTCCGGCATGGGAGGCGGACGCACTAACAAGGAGGATAAATGACTGCAGCCACTGCGTCTCTTGAGATCAGGAGAGTGAGGTTTACCTGCACTAGCAACTACCTGCTGGCCTCAGTACACACCCACAATGGCCCAACTAACCATCACAGCACATTTAGTATTTCAGAATGCGGGCCCGTCAATTGATACGGAACTATTTGAGCCCTTCATGCCAAACTGGGGAGAGAGGTGTTGTAATAATGTAAAACATGTTTTAAAAAAATTATGTGTTTCTCGAACAACCTAGTATGAGAGCCTGTTCTAGTACACCCCCAAAACAAAATCAAGACTTTGTAAAAGAGCATAGGACCCCTTTAAAAAACCGCGTCACTTCCGTCTGCCATTTCTACAGTCCAAAACAGGAAGAACAAACAATTATCATCCATATATAAAGAGGATTTATATAGGCTAACGAGCAAAATCATTTTATTTATATATTATACTGATGTTTAAAACAGCGCTAAATAAAATAAAAGACAATATTTTGAAATGTTTGTGAAAAGAGTTAACAATGCGTAATTTCTCATCGCGGAAAACGTAAAGGGTTGAAAATACATACACAAATTAATGTCTTACCTTCAACGAGAAAAACGAACAGAATGATCACCACATTGCTTCTCATCATTTTAACTGCTGATGTCTAGGAGATGGCTATTATAGATACGGAGTAGTTCTTTCGCTTTGCTGTAATGGAGTCTGTAATGGTTGTTAAAGTTAAATGCATATAACTTCACTTTCTTACATTCTTCTACTTCTTCGGGATTTTTGGGCGTATTCCACACCGTAGGCACATACCGCCACCAACTGTTTATATCCATACATGGATGATACTTATTATAAGTGTACCGTAGTGATTCGGAATAAGACAAAAACGCGGTTTGGAAGATGAATTCATGATGTACTCGCTCATTATATACATTTAGCAAATTTTAAACAGAAAAAGTTACATAGGGCTGCTTAACCATTACATTTGTGCCTTAATGATTTAACTTTTACAGCCCTATAATAACAACACATATGTTGTGAAGTAGATCAAGTTAAGATTCAATTGTTGTTTAATGCATCTATTATTATTTTTCAAACAGTTCAGACTCCTGAAGAGATCACTTACATTGAGCCAACATTCAACAACAGAAAAGTGCATAAAACAGTCAAATTTATTCCAAAGGTATGCTGTTCATCTCATTTAGCAGTCAGTCTAATTTACGTTTTTTTAAAGTCACAAGATGTTGCACCTCTAAATTTTTGCACTGTTTTAATGTCAGAGGTACATACTGTCCTGGGCTGCATTTCCCAAAAGCATTATTAGCCTAAATAGATTTTAAAGACCGTTTACAGTATTTCAGTTCTCAACCTGATCACTGCAAGTAAAAAAAAAGAAAAAGATAGTCTATCTAAACTCACCCTGAATCTCTAATCTATCTTCAGTAAGATTGTATATAGGCTATATATATATATATTTATTGTATTTTTTTTTACAGAATGTTAAAGAGGAAGCTCAAGTAGAGTATGCACCGATCGCCATGAGAAGATCAAATATACCAGACCTGCAAAATCCTGCGACAGCCATTACAACTCCTGCTGACAACAAGTTCTTTCAAACTTGTAGATGAGTTTTGGGATTGTTGACAATCACTACACATGTAGTTTTTTTAATTTAAGCCGCAAACCTCGCCTTTCGGTTAAATCCTTCTGAAGATGAACACACCTAGAGTTAATTTGGCTAATACAACAAGGAAACACATTATTTAGTAGCGGTCAGCAACTGCTATACAGAGTGGTCAGATGGCCCCTAGAGTTCGACTCTCTTTGGAGGCCCCTGGAAGCTCTGGCTCCACTAAAAGCTCAGTTTGTGAGTCAGATTGAAATCTGCTGTGGTTGGATTTATTTACAGCTGTACAAAAATTATGTTTCAACCTGCTGGGCGTATAAACGGCTTCTTCATGAGAATGTACACTGCTAGATTTTTGTGGTCGATGTCAGTTTGTGAGTGTATGTTTGAGGTGTTAGTTGTGTGTCTATGTGAATAGCGTGTGGGTAAAGGGCTTTTTCCATTTCTGTTCATATGAAGCTCACAGTTTAAAACTTACCAGTCAGACAATCAGCCAGCACAAACAGAACAAAACAAACCTGTGAAACATTTTCTTCAGTGAAAAGTCAGATCTATCTGCTGAAAACAATCAATCTATTATTCTGGTTTGTGAATCCTCCCACAACAGTGTTTGGCCCTCCTAGTTCTCACTCACTCACTCACTCACTCAATCACTACACTCACTCACTCACTCACTCACACACACACTCACACACACAACACACACAAACACAACACACAACACACACACACACACATTCACACACACACTCTCACACACACAACACACACACACACACCCACACTCTCAAACACACCACACACACACAGGTTTTTATGAATTACCAGGCCACCAGGACACTGCTGCCCAAACCAGTCTGTTGGTGTATTAGGGGGACACCGCTTTCCACTTGCTGTACAGAGATGTAGTGGATATCAAAAAATCTATTTTGACCCGTACAACACAGATTTCACTTTAAAGTTTGTTTACACAAAACACAACTTATAATGTAACAACCTGAAAATATACACAATTATGAGGACAATTAATGATTTGATACACAAGCCCCGCCTATGACACAAAACTGTATTATGAGGACTAATGTGATTTCTAAGGACATTGGCTATACAACACACAAACATGTCATGCGAGTGTATTAAAGGGACATACCTGATATAAGAGGACAACGATTTAACACAAACACAATAATGAAGATATTGTGTATTAAAGGGACATACCTGATATAAGAGGACAACGATTTAACACAAACACAATAATGAAGATATTGTGTATTAAAGGGACATACCTGATATATGAGGACAAATGATCAGACTCAGCACACAGTACACCAGCACTGTGCATGTATGTATAATATTTTTGTATAGTAATTTAAATATGCAACCTTACCTTTTATAGTGTGCATTCAAGGACCTACTATTTGTGTGACATAAGGGATAATGTACATCCAGCCGGCTGTTATTGCAGAATAAACCCTGACTGGGTGATCGTCTTTAAGCGAAGACACAACATTCAAACAAGACATGAAGACATAACAGTATGCACAGTCTGTGAACAAGGAGCAAAGTTTAATTAGTTCTTGTTTACAGCAACATTACAATAGTTTCCCTTATAATATTACATCATAAGATACACTAACATTTTGTGTATAAAGAGAAGTCCTGTGTGTAAAGAAAAAGAAAAAAAAAAAAAACTCATTTGTGTGGAGGAGGAGAACTTACTTATAACGGTTCATAAACATAAAAGTTAATACCGAACAGTTTTCGATATTATGAAAGCACATTAAATCCTTTAACAGATGTTCAACAGAAGAATGTTTCTCTTGCATATAAACAAAAAAAAAAAAAACACTTATTGAGTATTTTGTGACTGTTTGTTTTTTAGTGTTAAGCCACGATTCCTGACGAAATCTCTTATGTTTTGGACAGAGCGACTAGCCAAAACAGGATGCTCAGCATTCTTGCACTGTTGGCATTCAACTTCAGTGGCGAGTTTACACCTTGCGATGTGGTTCCGGAAATGTCTCATTACTGCAGCGATTTCTGTTGGAGACCATATTCGTTTTTGTTTCCTTCTTGCATCATCCCTTTCAGGAGAATTTTCGCGAATCACTACAAAAGAGGAAAACAGGTTCCTGAACCCTGGGGTGAACACCATGACGGCCAGATCTCTCTCTTCTCCCAACCAGCCACACTCTTACCAACCCTTGTCTTTAGTCGAACCTTCTTGTACAGATTACTAATCCTTTGAGTAAAAAATGATGGGCTGCTGTTTTTGTTAAACATGTTTTTGCCTGTTTGTTTGTTTTAGTAAGGGGAGCAATTTATTCATTATGTTTTGTTGTGTTGTTACCATCCTTGTAAGATTGTGTTTTAAATGTTGGCCCATCCTGATGTTACATTCAACTAAAATATCAATTTGTAAATAAAACAATGAAATTAAAGATCTGACTTGTGTGTTATGGTTACTTAGTTCCTGATATAGATAAGTAGTTAAAAACCTTTTATTCTCGTCATACCTTGAAATGAGCCTCCTAAGGCAGAGTCAACATCTGTGAATGAAAAAACAAAATATAACAAACAGTAGTAGTGCTTGGTTTGCATTAATTAAATCAAACCTCAATGGAGATGCTGGCTGAGTGAGGTAGATGCTCATACCATCTGAAGTGCCTGGAGGTTTCTCAACAGGGCGCCTAGCCTTCTTCATTCCTGCGGTATGAATAGTATGGCTCAGTATAAAGGTTCTGATGGCACATGCTTAAACATTTCATAAATAGTTTTACACCGTGAAACTGTAATGAAACTGTAAATCTCTGTAAATTTTGTAAAACATTTTACACATCATGTAAAATCTACACGACTCCCTAGTACAGTGTTTTTTCTGTATATGCTTCTGTGCTTTTACCATGTTGTTCATGCTCTTCCCTCCTGCTCCGCTCTTTGTCTTTCCTACAACAATCTTTGTTTAAAAAAAAACTTGTTAATCCTAAATTCAAAATCTTGTGTCATTTACACAATATAATAAATCAAGCAATCTAAACTGCATTTTAAAAATTTTCACACTCAGTTTAGTTT
This sequence comes from Sinocyclocheilus anophthalmus, assembly GCA_018155175.1. Lineage (NCBI taxonomy): Eukaryota > Metazoa > Chordata > Actinopteri > Cypriniformes > Cyprinidae > Sinocyclocheilus > Sinocyclocheilus anophthalmus. Next base: position 210,650 of record JADLZN010005948.1, read on the forward strand.
CAAAATGTGTTAGTATATATATATATATACTTAAAATGGGTTTGAAGTTGAAAACTTTTTATTCTTGTCAAACCTTGAGATGGGCCTCCAAAGGCAGAGTCAATATCTGCGAATAGAAAAATAAAATACGATAACAAACAATAGTAGTGCTTGGTCTATATGAAGTGAATCAAGACCATGCTGCTTCAGTAACAGCTCTGAACTATTATAATGTTTTGGTGCATTGTATGGTACACTTCTTATGCTGACTTTACGGATTTGATGTTTGTATGTTTATGTGTTTTTACCTGTTTCTGTTTGTGTCTGTGGATGTATCTCCTCAGCATCACTGTCTTCACTTTGCTCAGAATCAGTAAAGTTTAACTCATCTAACAAAAAATAAACATTCAGAGTATCAAGTAAGTTTAACTTTGCAAATGTTAGAGTAAAAAAAAAAAGAGGACATGGTGATCACTCTGAAGTTTGATGAATATTACATTGTTAAAGATCTAAAGTCTGAATGCTAGGGATTATCTTTAGGATATGAATACTGTAACAACTTAGTAGCATTACCTTCAATTTCAATCTCTTCTAGTGTTTTGCCCTGAAGATTTGTAAGTGACCCTTTCTCCATGGCAAGTAGTAGTTTAGATATTTTGGCCAGCTGGGTTGTAGCCTCCGGAAGCCTGTAATACTCTCTGTGGACACGAATATCGTGGCCCAAAAAGTCAGCAACTTGGTCCAACTCATGATTTTTGAGGTTCAGGACCTGTGACAAAGTTGCAACATGTTTGCGTAACTGTGTCGACCGGAGGAGTTCAGGGTTTTGCTCACCACACTCATTTGCATAAATTCTCAGACAGTCTTGTCCTCGATATGGAGTCAAACATTTGGGTCTTGCAAACAGGAATGTGTTTTCTTCTGGGACTCCACACTCTGTTCTTCTGATTATGAGGTGTGTTATTGCATCAACCATGTCTGGCGATAACAAGACTGCAACTTTTCGCCCCCTTTTACCCCTAATTTCTACCCGACTGAAATGTGCACAAAGTTTTTGTTCAAACTTTGTTAGCCCAACAGCAACATCTTTATGTAGGGCAGCTGTGTCCCTCTCTAGAAAACCTTTCAGTTGCATCTTTGCAACCTCTCCTCCACGTCGTCAGTTAAACAGTATGATTTTTGCTAGAGTTGCTTTGCAAAGTTCTCAGTAGACTTGTGCTGATGGCATCTGTTTCAAGTTCTCAGAGGCTAAATCGGCAACCTTTTCAAGATGCTGGTGAAGACGTTGTACATCTTCTGTGAAAGGGAGGGTGGATGGCTTTTTAAAGTGCCCCTCATTCAAGGTGGTCAAAGCTGTGTGAGAAACAAGTTCAGACCACTTTGCATCATACAGCTTTTTGAATGTCTTGACTTTATCCCCTCACTGTCTTCTGCCATTAGAGCTCTGCAATGTATATTGTCACATATCTTATTCAGAGAGTGGCCCAACTTGAGGGCAAGGCTTGGAGTCTGGTATGAGTGTTTTTCATCATCAAACCCAGATACCCTCTTGACAGCCTGGATAACCACATTGAAATTTGCAGGTCTTACAGCATCTTCAAGAGTCTGTACTGAAAATTATTTTCTCAGAATCAGCAGAAGTCTTCCAACTTCCCGGAGCTTCTGTCGAATATAGTCTTATTTGGTGGGATCCTGTCCATGTTTATTGAAAAATGACTGGGCCAGCTGAAGAATGCAAAAGTCACTCCGCACAGAGTAAAGAGATGTCATCGTCTTTCATCACAGTTAACAGCTTCCAAACACCCTGTGATATTTGTTGACAGAGAGCTGTATTAGACATTGTTGCCAAAGACAAGACCCTAGTTCTTCCTGGCTCTGCCTGATCTTCCACTGGTTTGGAAAGACAATTTCGAACGTGTCGCCAGAGATCCCTCCGGAGAAACATTGCATGGCAATACATACAATGCACATAATCTTTTGAATTATATATTTTCTTTGGTTTACGTCTGAGTTTTAACAGTCCAGTCCCACTCGCTAAAACATCTGCATTGTGTTCGTAGTTCCCTTTGTTCCGCAGTTTGCTCAGAAGTTTTTGACGTTCTTTGGAGTGTTTTGGCAATGCCAAAGCCCGAGCAACATCGACATTTGATTTCTCATGGGTTTTTAAGTGGCGTGTAAATTTTGACTGTGGTTTTCCACAAATGTAGCAGTAATTCTTCTTGCTTACTGAAAAAGATATATTTGAAGATTGTATACATGGATCTTCCCCTGTGCTTGTGATATTCTCAACAGATGTGTCTTCAGTATTACCAACGCTTGCTTGGCTTTCATACAAGACCTTTCAAGCTGTGCTGTGCAGACTGGATCTTTTTGGTGTGAATCTTTACCTATGATGCTTTCTTGGCATGGTCTGCCATTTTGAATTTCTGCAGTAGATTCAAAGTAGGACACTTTAGTAGTCGGCATGTTTAAGAGTTGTTCAGGACATTCATTTTCTGAAGACACTATGCCCACTTCTGAACTTTCTGAAACAGAATTACGTACATAGTCCTGATTGGACAAGTTCTCACTGGAAAATTCTTCTTCAGAATCCCGAAATAGCAAAAATATTATTTGTACATATTCAAAAAGTTTACTTCTAAGGAAAAATTACTCAAAAAAAATCTGACTATTCGATAAATCACACTTACTGATGTTAATGGGTCAGGTTTGGGCTTCACATTTTTCTTGTAGCAAGTGTTATGCCAGAACCAGGAACAAACTAGATTGAGGATATAATAAACAAGGTTGGTTCCATTTGATTCAAGAAAAGTTGCTTTAAAAAGTGATAGATAACAGAGCGATAGAGAAGTAGTGTGTTCGAAAGTGCGGCTAGAAGATGGAAGAGAATAGAAAAGAAAAATGAGTAAACTAAGAATGAAGGAGGATTAAGTAGGAGAGCATCCAACAGAACTTCAGAGAGAGATTGAGAAATATGAACAGATACAATTACACCGGTAGATAGGTGGAGAAAGAAAATATTTTTTAAGCCAAAATATGATATATTTAGGATATCAAGATTACACAATAATTTGGTTTTTGATGGTAAATAATCATTTAGATGAGAATCTTTTAATTTTCAGAACAAAATACTTACCCTTACATCTCACACCAATCCACTTAAAACCAGAAAAGGGTCCACTGCAGCATTCACATTTATTCAATCTTGATACTACTGAGGAGACTACGTCATGTTTACAATTCTGTTGGGGAAAAAAAGAGTCACATTTATTAGAAGTGATTATATTAAAATAGTTAGATGTTAAGAGATAGGGTTAGGGTTTAAACACATTATTTTAATAGTTTCACAATAACAAAATGTATAGATCACAAACGTATTGCACTGTAATGCACAGTATGACACCAGCAGTAAGTATGAGGACATACGAAACACAAACTATGGTCCAATTTGGCAAGAGACACACTTAACTTCTGCCCAACCCCACAATACACAACACGACACCAGCAGTAAGTATGTGGACATACGACACACAAACCATGGCCCAATTTGGCAAGAGACACACTTAACTTCTGCCCATCCCCCACAATACACAACACGACACCAGCAGTAAGTATGGGGACATACGACACACAAACCATGGTCCAATTTGGCCAGAGACACACTTAACTTCTGCCCATCCCCACAATACACAACACGACAGCAGCAGTAAGTATGGGGACAAACGACACACAAACCATGGTCCAATTTGGCAATAGACACACTTAACTTCTGCCCATCTCCCACAATACACAACACGACAGCAGCAGAAAGTATGGGGACATACGACACACAAACCACGGTCCAATTTGGCAAGAGACACACTTAACTTCTGCCCACCCCCACAATACACAACACGACAGCAGCAGTAAGTATGGGGACATACGACACACAAACCATGGTCCAATTGGCAAGAGACACACTTAACTTCTGCCAAACCCCACAATACACAACACGACAGCAGCAGTAAGTATGGGGACATACGACACACAAACCATGGTCCAATTTGGCAAGAGACACACTTAACTTCTGCCCATCCCCCACAATACACAACACGACACCAGCAGTAAGTGTGGGGACATACGACACACAAACCATGGTCCAATTTGGCAAGAGACACACTTAACTCCTGCCCAACCCCACAATACACAACACGACACCAGCAGTAAGTATGGGGACATACGACACACAAACCACGGTCCAATTTGGCAAGAGACACACTTAACGTCTGCCCATCCCCCACAATACACAACACGACACCAGCAGTAAGTATGGGGACATCCGACTAACCCTAACAATTAAAGATCATACAGTGCCCTCCATAATTATTGGAACAGTAATGACAAAATTGCGTTGTCTGCTGTGGAGTCAAGACATCTGCAAATATGATCAAAAGATGAATATGAGACAAAACTACATAATATCACATTTTTATTATTGGGTGATTCAATACATAGATGCTTTACCAACTAAGAAGATCAGCACTTAAGAGTTTCATCTCCTATCTGATGTGAGCATAAGTATTGGGACAGTTGACTCACAGGTCTTTCTTTCTAAGTGATCAGCTGTGTCATGTTGCATTAATTGTTCAGATATTAAAAGCAGGGAATGTGTTGTATCAGTTATAGCCTTTGTTTCTTCATTCTGAGTCTTGCATTCAGTGACGACACACACAAACCATGAAGATGAGGGAGATGACTTTGAGAGACAAGCAAGCAATTTGGATGCTAAAAGAAAAGAGGAACTCATTTAGAGCTATATCAAAAACAATGGGCATGAATAAATCAACAGTTTGGATTGTCCTGAAAAAGAAAGAAACCATCGGCGACTACAGCAACCAAAAACGACCTGGTCGGCTGAGAAAAACAACAGCCGTTGATGACAGACAAATCATAAAAACTGTGAAAAAGAACCCTAAAATAAGTATCTGTAAAATCACCAACAATCTCCGGAAAGCTGGAGTGATGGTCTGACAATCTACTCTCTGCAGGAGACTTTGACATAGAATTACAGAGGCTACACAGCAAGATGCAAACCTCTGATCAGCAGCAATCATAGAAAGACAAGATTAGAGTTTGCAAAAAAGCACAAAGATGAGTTAGCAGAGTTTTGGAACTGAGTTTTATGGACAGATGAAACAAAGATTAACCTTTATCTAAGTGATGGAAAAGCAAAAGTGTGGAGAAAAAAGGGAACTGCAAATGATCCTAAGCATACAACCTCATCTGTAAAGCATGGTGGAGGTGGTGTCATGGCGTGGGCATGCATGGCTGCCTCTGGAACAGGCTCTCTCAACTTTATTAATGACTTAACAAATAATGGTGATAGCAGAATGAATGCAGAAGTGTACAAAAACATCTTGGCTACCAATGTTCAAGAAAATGCCTCAAGACTCATTATAAAGTGCTTCATATTGTAACAGGACAATGACCTCTTAGATTGGCCAAGTCAGTCTCCAGATTTAAATCCTATTGAACATGAATTTTGCCAGCTAAAGAGGAGACTAATGGTGGAAACTCCCCAAAACAAGCAACAGTTGAAAATTGCTGTATTAAAGGCTGGGAAAAGCATTTAAATGGATGAAACCAAGAGTCTGGTGATGTCTATGGGTGGCAGACTCACTGCTGTGATTGCATGCAAGGGATTCGCAACTAAATATTAGCTTTTAAACTTTTACATTTGCTTTAAGTTAATAAGTTAAGTAAAATACTTATGCTCACATCAGATTAGGGAATGAAACTCTAAAAGTGCTGTCCTTTTTATTAGGTAAAACATAAATGTGTTGAAACAGCTAATAATAAAATTAATGACATTCTGTAGTTTTGTCTCATATACATCTTTTAATCATATTTACAGATTTCTTGACTCCACACAGCAAACAGAGCAATTTTGTCTTTACTGTCCCAATACTTATGGAGGGCACTGTATATGAAATAAACACTTATTAAATGTTAATTTACTTGTTGAGCATTGTCATAACGTGTCAGCTGAGGATCAGTCGTTGTTGATATCTGAAAAGTTTGATTCTTGAACATTAATTTTGGACACCAAGGCAGTACATGGTGATGCCTTGAGTTTGCAATACAACTATCTAATGCAAAAATTACATATAATACAAGTGAATTCATAGATTAACATTCTGGGCATGTGTGAATTCATTGTAGCACACATAGTGTGTGTAATGTTCAGGTACTGATTCTGCATCATCTTACCAAAGTTAATGGAAATGAACTACCTGTTGATCATTACAAACACAGACTTCAGACACTTACCTTCTCTGTTCCATCCCCTGCTGCACAGCTGACCACAGCCATCGCCTGTTCTTCTGTCTCAGAACACACCTGTGTGGATTCAAAATGAAGTACTAACACATCTCCGCTAACTTCTCCACATGATTGAAAAACTATTAGAACAGTAAACTGTGTTCAAATGAGTATAAAAAGGTTTTAACTTTTGAGGTACAATATGCACTTTCTGCAAAATGCTTAATATTGCTCAGAAATTATTTAGAGCCTAATCACAAATCAGATGTAAAAATTTAGTTCCATCTGTAAATACCTTGCTTCTCCATGGCCAGTCAGAATCCCCATAGTTATACGTAATCTCTTCCCCAGGACTTATGTCCTTTATTGCAAATAAGCACAGATGGGGCTTTCCGTCCACTCTGATTGTTTTCATTTTGCTGTTGGGGTTCACATGATCATCATTGACGAGTCTCCCTAAAGAGCCGTCTTCTCTGGCAGCATCAACCCTGAAAGAGCAAGAATACAATGCTAACTCCAAGGTGTAATATTGACTGAATCACAAAATAGGAAAGTCTCACTGAAAAATTAAAAAATGTTTCTGGATGGACTCATCCTACTTTACCACTACTGCATCAGAAAATATAAATGTGCATCTCTGGGTGACCTACAACTTTGTAAATTTGAAAGAGATTGTAAATTAAGTACAGCAATATACATGCCACAACTGTTTTCCATTAAAACGAAATTCAAACAAAAAAAACTTTAACCGCAGTGTGGTATACTCTGTGCCTTCTTTCATATTCTTGTTTAGTTATGACTTCCCCTCGATATTCAATGAGAAAATCTCCCTTTTGGAAGTGGCGACAGCTGAACACTCCTCGACCTAACAAAGAGCACATCAGCCAGGAAAAAGGGTAAAGTGAAAACAATACTTAAACATAGATACTCACTTGTGTTACTCACCTTTAAATGAATTTATGTATTTTATTTCAAATCCATCCTTATCTTTGAACATGGATGAAAAATATGCAGCTTCATCTTTGGGTTTCTGTATGGCCCTCCGGGACCTTGTTGCTGCCATTTCCTGCAAAAGCCAGATTATGTTTTTTTGTCACTTTATGACATTATGATGTAATTATTATATATTATAATATCATTACATTATGTGACATCACTGACCTAATCAACTATGAGTTTATACTTTTATTTGTTGTAGAGGGCTTAAATATTAACAATAGGGATTATTCTGTACTATTTGCATGTCAGTAAATTGTACTAGTGAAACAGGAAAAACATCTTAGACCTTAAATTTGTGTTTAGTATTTTTAACAATCTTAAACATGCTGCTTTTCTCCTTCTCAACTACATTAAATCGAAACATTATGATATGACTATCAGACTTGTATATAGGTGAAACCTCTACAGACACCTACAGCAACAGCAGGTCAGACTGATAGGACAGCACTGATTACCATTACGGTACATTACAGTTCTGCAGGAATGACCTTCACAAAGAACTGTTAGCAATTAAAGGCACCTGATTTGGGATGTGCTCAGCCCCAGGCACACAAGATAACTAGTTTACAACTGAACAGCAAAAGCTGTGCGCCCTAAAAAACATCAAGTTCACCACTCCCATATGAAAAATACTGTAGTATACTTTTGTTTTTGCTATAGTAAACTGTAGTACTATTCCTAGATACAATAGTGTTTTTGAACCTTACCATGGTAAAATGGTTTGCCAATATGGTTTATCAATTCACGAATACTATCATCAAAAGCGTGCTGTTATAAGTCATTTTTGTTTATTTATTTTAGTGTCTTGTTATTGTCATTAGTATTTTTTCACGCAATGTTAATTTAAATTTTAAAAGTTTGCACAGAATGGTAAAATAGATCATTCATCCGGCACATAAGTTTAATTGTTCTGAAAGTGATTCCAACGATATTGTTTCTCTATGCTTTTATTTTTATAGTTGTGGTGTGGACTTTGTTATTCCTTTATATTTAGTACGCTTTTACAAATATAGTTTTATGTTTATCGTCCTTGGTGTGGATACGCTATAACACAGTGGTTTGACAAAACCCGAAATTATGAGGACATCTGGCCTCTCAGCCAATCAAAACCTGCGATTCCATATACACGTTGAATATTAATGAGGACCTGCATTACCGAGACCCACCTACAGGGGCGCAGTCGCGATACACACGCTTAACATAAAGTCCGGTAATTGTTAATTATAAGGGCTTTTGGAGAAAATTCGAATTAGAGCTCCCTCTACCTATAGAAGCACTTCTACATTGTCTGAATTATGAGGACATTGGCCCTGTCCTCATAATACAAAATGTCCTCATAGTGTTGCGTGTATTCATATAAAATGTCCTCGTAAATCACAAAAACACACACACACACACACACACAAAATGAATGTGTGTTATATAACCTATAAATCTGGCTCTTATATAAGACTGTAACAGTTCATAATTGTGGAAGACATTTTCATTTTTATTATTTAACATTGGTTAAACAGCATGGTTTTTAAAAGGAACTACTCAGTACTCACTGTGTTAAATAGTAAAAGTAAGAGTGGAAAATTATGTCAATATTGGAACATACAAAACCATGTACACACTCACATTGCAAGTCTTACTGAAGTGTGCCACTAGCAGCTCAACAGAGTCAAACTGAACCCTTCTGTGGTGGGTTTTCTGCATCTGCTGGGTGGACAATTAGATTGTGGGTTAAAGTGGCCGTTGGTTTGATGTCTGTTTAGTTTGTAGTTGAAGAGTTTCTTCCAGTCCTGCATTTACAAACCTCACAGTCTGAATTCTTCTCTAGATAAAATTGCTTTACAGTGAAATAAAGTACTGGATCAATCCAACAAAACTGATCTATGAAACACAGTTAAAGAAGAGTCACAGGTCAGAGGTGGATCAACAAGAGTGTAATATTTTCAGTTAAAATTCACAGAATAAACCAAATAAATGTGATCTTGTTTCATTTTAATCTTCAGTAGAATTAAGCCAGTGAAACTAGAACACTTTTTTGTAAAATTATTGCGCTAACTCAACACATTATCTTTTATTTATTCCAGTTTAGTAATCCAATTTGTCTGAAATCTCTAAACATTGTTTACATGTAATTTTTGCCCACGCAGCTTCTTATCAAATGCAAATAAACTTTTGAAACATTTAAATTAGCATTAATTTATATTTTATTTAATTATTTTACAGAATTATTAAAGATAGCGTTATTATGCCAAAAATAATGCTCATTTAAATGTTTCAAAAGTTTACTTGCATTTGATAATATGATGTCATGCATCCCACAAGCTGTTATGTTACATTCATACACATATTATATTATTGATATTCGGCTGTCTTTCAATTTATAAATAAAAATGCAATTACAATCCCCCTAGATGGCAATTGTAGCCCTACTGAAACATGACTACTGGCAACGCGAGACATGAGAGTTAGAGATCAGTGTTATATTTGACATTTTTTTTACACGAGAGAGCACTAGGTTTACTTGTCGGAGAGCAGCGGGCAAACAACAAACGATAAAGGACATTGTAAGTCTCCTGTGTTTTCGTTTTGACATGTGTTCATTATTTATTTATATATTATTTGTTATCATGTTTAGGAACCGTGACATTTTAGTGAAGGGAGCAGATCGTAATTGATAGTGATCCATGACTAGCCCATGGTTCAGCACGCATGTGTTCAGAGGATTAATTGCAAAATTTAATAGAGTAAAAGTTTTATCATTTGTACACGTTTACAAACTCAATCAATTTTAAAACAGCGCAAGAAGAGGCGAAAGAGCAAACAACAGAACAAACACAGCTTGGACAAAGATTAATCCATATTAATTTATACAGTGAACACACTCAGAAGAATTGGGCACGGGGGGGGGGGGGGGGGAGGAGTTTCAACCATCTGGAAAAGATCGGAGGAAAAGATCTGGAAGCAATGGTAAAAAAAAAAAACCCTCTCCAAAACAACATTTCCTCACTAAAGCTCTCATCTTTGACAAAGTCCATCATTTATTTTAATTATTATATTGAATTTATGACTGAACAATGGCTTGTTAGATACAGAGAGAGCATGAGCTAATTGAATAGAATATCTTTGTCATTGTACAAGTACAATAAGATTTATTTTGAAACTTCCAAATTGATAGTAAAGCTTAAGAATACAAATAATAAGTGCAAATAGCTCAGATGTGCAATGCAGCATTAAAACCTAAACAGTACAAACAGAAATAGGAGGAATAGGGGAGGAAGGGAAAAACATAATGTAATAAAACGGTGGGGGGTGAATTTATTATTCCATGTACATTTGAGGTTAATGTGTGTACTGGGCTACTTTAGTTACAGCAGCTATCACTGTGTTGTTATGAAGTCAGTTGTGCCAGACAGTTTTGGAGGCAGAGACAGATTGTGGGGGGCACTAATAGGGAAAAACTTAAACTGCTGGAATAAAGAGTTTTAAAGGGTTAGTGATGGAAAACTTGCAGATCAATTGGGCATCAATGTTTAAGGTTGGTAAACACTTGTACACGGACACATATAATACTACCCGCCTGACATTGGCATGTTATTCAGGTGTCAAAGTTGTGCAGAGTTGAAGGAAGAAACCTCAAAGACAGTGCCAGAAGGACGCTGGACAGGTAAAGCCTACAAATCTTGCCACATAAATCAAACATTGTGGTGTCAATACTCAATAAGTTACAACGCAAATCAGAAATTGAAAAAAGAATTCCTTTACGGGTTTTTTTTCTTATTTGGCAGATGCTGTGATGACCAACTTCCCGGCAGCAACAGTCTTGGATTTGAGGAATGCAGTTGGGAGGCATTTTAAAAAAGAAATAAAACCAATAATTAATAATATCCTTTAAGTTCACTATTGGTTGTTTTATTTGTTAAAATAAGTAAACAAACAAAAGGGTTAATCTTTTTTTAATGTTGTCATTTATCCGTAATGTTTTAAAGTTAAGTGTGATAACATGCTCTTGATTTGTATTAGATTTTTTTTTCTTTTAAATATCTTATTTAAAATATTTCATTTTTTCCTCCCCTCCCCCCTTGTTTATATTTTTATTATCTTAAGTTGTTAAAAACTCCAGATTTTTTGTCATAATATTTATATTTAAGTGTATTGTATTTATAAAAAATTTTTGTCATTAATTATTTTGTATTTTTTTTATCATTTTGTATTGTCTTAAGTTGTCCGAGTTGTTAAAAATTAAATTTTTCTTAATAAAAGCTGTATGATGGATTGCCATTTTGTAGTATATTAGATGTATGTATGTAGTCGTTTAATAGCGGTCTAATGGATGACTAGTCTATTCTTGGGCTATGACTAGACGTCTATTAGATTTCCACTGACAGCCCAAATTTAGCCTCGTTTTAGCCTAGACCCATATTCACCGTCTATTAGACATATATGTAGTCGTTTAATAGCCGTCTGATGACTAGTCTATAAATTGGCTATGATTAGACGTCTATTAGATTTTCACTGACAGCCCAAATTTAGCCCCGTTTTAGCCTAGACGTCAAGGCTATATTTAGACGTCTAATAGACGTATTTTAAACGCAAAATTGCTTGCTGGGAAGGCACAAACCTCGTTTACACGCATTGATGCCCAATTCTGATTTGTTGCTTATACCATCTTAAACATTGCGCATGTGTTGTTGTCATTTACCGCCTCCACATGTGCTTCCTCCTGAGAATAATGTGACCTGTGCTGACAAAATGAGTCACAATGAGCAAATTTTAAAAAATGAGTTATTTTTATTTTCACATTCTGCATTAAAAGACCTTCAAAATTATTTACAAAAAAATAAAATAAATGACTGAGCTAGCGACACAAATTTGAAGTCGATAGTCAGCAAAGTGGGTATGAGAAAGATTCAAGTGTTCCTCCAGTTCTTTTCTTAATAATAATTGCTATATTAATAATCACAATATAGCTATTTTATATTTTACCTTTGTTATTATAAATAGGAATAGATGCAAAAAAACAGTAGAAAGAAACCCCTTTTATATCTAACAAACGCATTCATGTAGGTGTGTAAAAAACACAACAAATAATCAAATGTTAAAAATCACTTCAGTGTGTTGTTCAGTACAAATAAATGATTAGAAAACTACATAAGCAGTTCAATGAAGTCCGCAAGGGATTCCCTCTTTTCTTTTTTGTTAGATTAACATAAATGAGGACAGAGACCTATAGGCCCCTATATTCGACTAGCTATGTAATGACACCAAATCGAATATAATGTGACAATCAGATGTTTCCCCAAACAGTTCCTAAGCATTCACTTCGAACAGCTTATGGTTGGGTGAATACTGAAATACGTAATTCTGGTAGCAACATGTAGCGGGATCGCGCGCCAGTATAAGCGCCCACTCGGATGATATATGACAATAAAAGCTTAATTTAGGTTATTACTATTTGGAGCATTGGGATCGCTATTTTTCACCAGTTTTTTTCTTCTTTTTTGCCTGTAGCTCTAGCCCGTACGCATTTCTACTCATTTTCCCAGCATGGGTCACATGACGTTATTAAACCGCGGAGAAGTACCAAATTGGCGCAGTTTTAATGACATACAGAACGCAATGCCTCAGAAAATTCGATCTGCCTGTTCACATGACAGTCGCATTGGCACATATCGGATTTATATCTGATTTAGTTCCACATATGAATGAGGCCGATCTTGAAATATCCGAATGCATGCGTTTCTTTCCTTTTTACACGGTCATAGAACAGATCCTATCTGTGTCACATGACCAAAAAAATAATAATAATAATTCGGATTTGGGTCACATTTAACTGACAGTGTAAACGGGGCCAATATTTCAAAGAGTTCATGGCTACTCACATTGTAAACCATCACATTAAATGATTATTGATGAATCTGTTGTCTAAATGATGACAGCTTATGCATGCGGTCTGAAATATTGAAATATCTGAAATATAATCACAAGGTAGCAGAAAGACAATGCACCAGTTTATAATGTTTACTTACCCGTGTCCATTGTCAACACATTCTCACTCCCAACTCATCACATATTGACGCTTAGTCAGGACCCTTTGGCATAACTTTTTGAAGCACGTGGTACCCCTTTATTATTTATTTTTTGACGTGCAGGGTCCTCCATTGCTTTAAATAAGAAACCCTTGGCATCAGTATGCCGACGCAAAAGGCATTGGGAATTTTATCGTCATAATTTAAATTATATATTGGGTAATAATATTGACATTATTGCATATATGTTGGGGTGTGTTTTTTCAATGTAAACAGTCACAACAGTTGTATTAATATTACACTATTTACACATTTGAGGACGTAACCCAACCCCTGCCCTTAAACCTACCATTTGTCAATAAAACAGGATATAGGCTAACAGGCAGATACAACTACATTCATAATTTATTTAAAAAGTATTAATATTCTAAGTCTTCCAAGGCAAAATAAAACCATATGTTTTACTCTCTTCTCGCATCAAGGTATCGTTATGGCTTCAGAAGACTGAAAGGCAACGTGTTGTTTGAATGTTTGCTATACTGCTTTGTTAATTGGTATTTTTGCAATAAATATCCCGTGACTCGTACGTATATTGTTAGTTAGTGTTTGATATTGTTCAGAAGTGGGCGTAGGTTTAGTGTAGGGTGGCGGTTACGTGCTCCAATGAAAGGATACACATATATCACAATGATCTCTATTTTTTACAAATGCAGTAATTAAGACAAACAAACTGAAAACAACGGAGGCCACCATGCATGTTCGAAAAGTGAAGATAAAGGTTGGTCCTGGAGCTGGGGTTTGGAGCAAACACAAAATTGGTTTGACGCCAGGGAGGTCATGACCAAATGTCCATTAAGTGACGCGAGTTTTAGACACCACTCTGGCGTTTCTCATATGTGTTCTTGTCTGTACTTGTGTTCTTGTGAAACGTCATCAGTTGTCGCCCAAGTACTGTTCCAATTCAAAGTTCACATCTAGCCAAGTACAGTTCAAATCCCCAAATGTGTTCTTGCTCTGCCCCTTTTATCCAGAATCGCACGAAAACCAAGGAAACGGACCAGCTGGCGAGAACTGCGGCGGAAGGAGAGTTGTTAGAAACTCAAACTGCGAGGGGTTTATTTATAAAGATAGCACCTATGTGAAATGTTCTTAGACCATTGCGGAGACGGGAGAGCTACCGATGATCAGACGTGGGCGCTCAGTGCTCATGTATCCGACAAGAGGCTGTTACCAATCGGCTAGTCCTTCTGACATTTGCCGGTGGCTATGATGTCTCTGTAGTGGTTAAACATGAGATTTAATACGTTTTGGGTATATTTAACAGGTAATCTTTGGTCTCATGAATATTATTTTTTTGCAGGTCATATCGTTTTGGCTGAGCACAGAGTTATGTTTCATAAATTATTTATTTATCAATCGTAATACAGCGCTGACTTTGTACATTTGACTGAATTGTTTGCTTTTGTCTTAATTTCCCATTACATAACTCTCTTATACTTTATAGTTATACTTTTATAATGGCTATTACTGTTAATTAAAACTGACATTAAACAAAAACGTTAAAGTTGTGCTTGTCATATTTCATTGTATTGTACATACAGTGAAGATAATCAGAGTATATGTGCACAACTGCACATATTACCTAAACCACATTTTAATATATTTTATATTTTTAAAAGGAAATCGAAAAGAGGGTTGTGGTCACTTCTTTGGTGGGGCGGGGGTTCAGTAGTTAACCTAATTATTACATTTTGTCATTTTTTTAAACACATTTTTATTTAACAAATAATAAGCTTTATTAAATAAACTATGATTTATAAGTGGTTTTCCTTAGCTCCACAATGTGAAGACAAGTTTTATCCTTGTGGAGACATTTGGTCCTCACAGGTTGCCAAACGACCCAAGTGATGCATCGCGATAGCATTGAAGTGTTTACAGTCTAATCAGTGATTTTAGTAATAAATCTGATTCTGTTGCCTGCAAAATTCCACATTCACCGATTCACCGATACTGTATATATTTATAAATACAAAAATCTGCAAAACACACGAGACGCGAGCACAACAGGCAACATATCCGTCATGCTTACATAGAAAAACAATGGAAAAAAGTACACAGTGAAAAGCAAAAATGTGTTCCATATGAACTGTGTGACCATTATTTCTCAATGTTACACTGCTAAAAAGTGGTACAGGAAACACTGCTTACATGTAAGCACTATATTTTACACTAGGTTAAATATTTGGTGGCAGATGGGGCGGCAATGCTTTTGAGTGCCAGTTGCCACTCCATCTGCCACTTGGTAGATCCTCCCCTGTCTCCCTTCTACTGTCTAGCTGTGTCCGAAAGTGAAGTGCGCACACTTCGAAGACTTCATTTGAAGTGTGATTGCGTCACAGCGTCACGACGCTAGCTGTCCCAATTCAGGATGCACCCTTCGAAGACAGCATTACAAGGCCGATTGAGTCCCCGCGGCGCGACGAAGGCTGCCGCAATTCGGAAAATGAAGTGTACATCTGATGGACACTTCGCACCCTACCATATCCCATAATCAATTGCGCGCAGATGACAATGGTGTTTATATTCAAAGAGCATGGCAGGTGAGAGTTCTGTGGGGGAATTCACATTGAAATGTGAGTATTGTGTTTTCATTTACTCAAATACCTAGCGAAACAAGTGTTAAAAGCCACCAATTCAGGGTATTTTTTAAGACAACCACTATATACAACTATATACTATAGACAATAGTCTTTCCCTTTGTTGTGTTTTTGTAGTGCTGTCATGGAAGATATGTCTACAAATGTTTAAACCAAACTTGAGCACTTCTGTATTTTGTATGCATGTCCTGCTGTGTCATATTTTCTAATGTTAAGATTGCAAACCTGTCTTTTATATTTTTCATAAGTGTATCCATTTTTTCTTGTTTTAGGACTATTCTGGAGAAAATTAGCCTGCTGGGGAAAGACTTAAAAAATGCAAAGTAAGCATGTTATCAGACACATTTTTGCTGAAATTCACTGTACTGTTGTTTGATGCACAACATGGGTCTAAAGTGACTCGACTGAGTTTATTTTTTCTATATCTTTGCAAGAAATTAATTTAATCATTCAGAATTCCAGGAATTCCTGAATTAACTTGTTTTTGATCATCACAAATCATTATTTTCATTTTTCCTTTCTTACTTTTTTAATAAAAATCATTTTTGTATCACTACCCCTCTAATGCACAACGGTTTTTCTAAAACCTACTGTCAGCGAGTGAAAATCGGTGCTAAATCGTGCCGTGTAAACTCGTCATAAAACTAATGTGATGTGAGCCAAAACGAGTACAACATAACCTGATTCCACTCATTTTTCCCAAAGATGGTTTCCGTCATTTTAGGTAGTTCTTATCACGCTGATGTATGTTCAAGTGTTTGTTTTTCTAATATGTTTGCTTTTAGGGAATTATTTGATGCCATAAAAATGGGGTGTGGTGTCATGATTCTGAGCTTGCGATTGGGTCTGCAGGAGTTAGGACGGGACTTTGATACCGCAGCTCCACCTCACGACACTACTGCACAGACCCTCGTTCGTGCTCCAATGCCGTCATTCCCAGGATGCAGTGCGCAATACCAAGTGATGTGTACGCACACTTCTTGAAGGGAGCCAGAACGTTAGTATAGGATGGTATAGGCTATAGGTTCATAAACCCTTGTCGCCTCTCCAAGTAATCTAGTGGGATCTTGATACATCTACATATTACTTTCACTTTTTTCCAGAGACGGTTTTTGTCATTTTATGTAGTTTTTAATCACGCTGATGTAAGTTCAAGTGTTCGTTTTTAAAATAAGTTTGGTTTTAGTTAGTTATGTAATGGTATAAAAACAGGAGTGTAACGTCATGATTGACAGCTGAGATTGACAAGTTCAACTGAGGCACCAACTGACTTTTTCGGGATCTTCAAGAGGAGACTGGAGCTGTATTTACCTTATTTTAACACAAGCCTCTTGTAGAGCAATCAGCAGACAAAAATAGGAGCAGTCAGGCTAATTAAAAAAAGGGTCATGGGACGAGTGCTTGTGATCGTCCTCTGAATCCCCTTCGTCACTCACTGCGCAGACTCAGGGCCAGTATCTGTACTGCACAGACTCTGTCCTAATCAGCACA
The DNA here is from genome assembly GCA_018155175.1 of Sinocyclocheilus anophthalmus. NCBI lineage: Eukaryota > Metazoa > Chordata > Actinopteri > Cypriniformes > Cyprinidae > Sinocyclocheilus > Sinocyclocheilus anophthalmus. The sequence goes on from JADLZN010005948.1 coordinate 228,096, forward strand.
TAGTCTGCGCCCTATTCGATATTGGTGGCGTCGGTGGCTTCACTTTTCTTCAGTGGAAGAGATTGAAGGTGCGTCATCCATCTTTTTTTTTTTACAGTCTATAGGCAATACTGCCATGTTTTGGCTTCACTTTTCTATAGTTGAAGGAAGTGGAGATGCATCATTCATCTTTTTTTACAGTCTATGTGTCAACCTTATAAAGTTCAGAGTCTGTGGTTCCGGTGTTCTTGATGGTCAGAGATCCAGTCTGATGATCCAGCTTCAGTCTGTCTCTGAATCTCTCTCCATTTCTACTCTTTCTATTGATTTCTCCACCGTATCACATCATATCTCTGTATAACTGTTGGCACAGCCATTTTGCGTATGATAACTGGTAAATTATATTTAATTATATGGAGGGAAAAACATGCTCACTACTCGGTATTTTGATGAACCGGAACTGCCTTTATTTGCATATGTCCCTATTTGGAAGACAGGTCACATGATATGAGCAGTGTGAGGGCACACCCAATACAAACGTTAACAATAACAGTAACATCAGTGTTTAGAGTATCAGAATCTCCCTCTCTCACTGACAATGATACTGCATCAGCAAACACTGGAGAAAAACAGAAACTGTTACTAAGACTTGCTGAAACTATTCAGACCTTCACTGGTCAAAAACCATATGTCAAGACTAGAAAGAGATTTAATGGACAACATCCACAAAAGAATATGTTCATAAAATCAAGTGAGTTAGCATCTGAATTCAGTGAATCCACATCTACATATATATTTATTAATTTAACAGATACTTTTTCCAACGTGACATACAAACAAAGCGAATCATTTCAATGAGACAATAACACACTGTCTAGAAAATCACAAGCTAAATGGAATACTTAATAGTGAATAATAGTTTTAGTCAAAAAAATAAAATAATACATTGAAGGCTGTCCTGGCTGACAATTATTCTGCACATGATGGTTGACTGACTGTCTTTGAGCGCGTTTTAGAGAGGAAGTGTTGTTGAACACATGGGGCATGGTCTAATTCAGTCTTCAGTCTGGAGGAAGTTAGCAGATAGTTCACATTGTTAACAGCTTGATCTCTACACAACTTTACTGCAAGATTTCAAATTTGACTGAAACTATTTCAGACCACTGAACTGATGATGAAAATGTTTCACACATTGGCTTTTTGCTGTTTGTGCTGTTGCCATCTGGTTGGTAAGTTACAGAATTTTTTTATATTTATTATTTTTTATACAGCTGCATGTTATTTTTGTGTAGCTCTAATGAATTCAATTTCACCATCAATAAATAAATAATGCAGCCTGTACAAATACTTGAGATTGTAAATAAACTTTTATGCACGCTAGGCTGTTTTCTTGATGTTAATTGTATGATGTCACTACATTGCTGTGTTGATGCCAGCCAATTGCTGCATTGCTGATCACTGGTTTCACCAGTATCAATATATCTGTCCCTTTCCAGCGCAACGAAATTCAGCAGCTTCAGGCAGATGTTTTAATAAATCCATAGCTGAGATAGTTACACACTTACCAGACTGCCATGTCAAAATGTATTATGCGAGCTATGAATCACAGCCTCCTGGATGTTTTATCGATTCTCATACCACAGCTGTTAAAAACTACACTGGAACATAGGCACATCACACTAAAAAGACTGTCCTCTGCAGATTAAGTTACTGAGCAAAAATGCTGAAAAAAGTGAAGCTTAGATTTGAGACAACGCTCGTGCAACACATATGGTGTACCCAGTACAACCCAGCTCCCCAGTGTTAAAAAAAGAGTCTGAAAATAAGTTCCCATCTTCACCCCATTTGCTGAATCAACTTTCCCTGAAGCAGCCTGAAGACAAACTCTCTTCCAATATCCGCACTTAACTGTGGCAGCTCGTGTCTAATTGACCTTACTGGATCATATAGCAAAGCCATTCGCAAAAAACTTATGATTCCCACCACAGTGTCAAGTGAAGCAATTTATTGATGGGTTAGTTTACAACAACCTAACTACCAGTTAGCTGCTAGCTTTTGCTGCTGGGCTACATAATTCTAAGGATCTATTAGTCATCAGGATTTTATTATAAATAAAGATTGGCAAATAAAAAGTAACACATAAATCAAAGACCATGTAACTGCAACCTAACAGCTTTTGGGTACAAGAAATAACTCAGACACAGGTTGTAACTAACACAATTGAAGGGGAATGCAAGCGCATTGAAAACCTAACACTATCGAGTGGTGGAAATTATGTCACTCTGTATGGCAAAATTGGGGAGCGACGTTGCATTTTTAGCATTTCCCGTTCCTCTTTCCCCAGAGTCAATGGGTTTTTTGAAATGGGAGTTTGATCCCTAAAATAAGGTACTGTGGTTCTCACAAGCTTCCAGGATACCTTTCATCTTTTTATTACTCCCGACCAACACACAACAGTGACACCCCCACTTTTTTCAAACTGTTCTTGTTGCACTTAAAAAAAGACGTTATGCCCGAAACACGTTTTCTATATGGTACTCACATTCTAAACGCTCATCCACACCATCGATCTCCTCGTGCCCGAACATGTCCCAATTAATTATCTCATAACAAATTGAACCTTGCTTTCCCTGCTCTGCTTAATCATTGTTGTGTTCGACAATGCCTTTTTTTTGGCTTTGCCTGAAATGCACACAAGTCTTCGGATGTAAGATTCTCGATATTTTTATCGTCTTTCTCTGATGGTCCCAGCGTAAACTCTGGGTTCGTACCATAAGTAAACTCACTATTACGATGATTCCATTACCACCAATGGCCGGTCTTAGTACGCGGGCATCGTGGCAACTTTAATGATTTGGTGCGGTAAACCTGTTAAAAGTAAATGTTTTACGCCACATGCGCTGTATACGAAAGCAGATACATACCCGATTCCAAAAAAAGTTGGGTCACTGTACAAATTGTGAATAAAAACATATTGCAATGATGTGGAAGTTTCAAATTTTAATATTTTATTCAGAATACAACATAGTTGACATATCAAATGTTTAAACTGAGATAATGTATCATTTTAAGGGAAAAATAATTTGTTTTTAAATTTCATGGCATCAACACATCTTAAAAAAGTTGGGACAAGGCCATGTTTTCCACTGTGTGGCATCCCCTCTTCTTTTTATAACAGTCTGCAAATGTCTGGGGACTGAGGAGACAAGTTGCTCAATTTTAGGAATAGGAATGTTGTCCCATTCTTTTCTAATACAGGCTTCTAGTTGCTCAACTGTCTTAGTCTTCTTTGTCGCATCTTCCTCTTTGATGCGCCAAATGTTTTCTATGGGTAAAAAAATCTGGACTGCAGGCTGGACATTTCAGTACCCGGATCCTTCTACGAAGCCATGATGTTGTAATTGATGCAGTAAGTGGTCTGGCATTGTCATGTTGGAAAATGCAAGGTCTTCACTGAAAGAGACTACGTCTGGATGGGAGCATATTTTGTTCTAGAACTTGGATATACCTTTTTGATGGTGCCTTTCCAGATGTGTAATCTGCCCATGCCACATGCACTCATGCACCCCCATACCATCAGAGATGCAGGCTTATGAACTGAGCGCTGATAACAACTTGGATTGTCCTTGTACTCTTTAGTCCGGATGAAATGGTGTCCCAGTTTTCCAAAAAGAACATCAAATTTTTCGATGATTCGCTGATCTGCTCGCCTGGCTAACCCGCAGGCTTTATTCCACACTTGCTCACGTTCATTTTTTGTTTTAAGTGGCTTAGCCCCTTGTTGGCCCAGACTATGCAAAATATCGGCCTGGCGCCTTCCGGGTGTAGTCATGTCCTTCGTATATTCGGCTGATACGGTTCCTGTCGCACACGATAGAGTGTGGTTAGTCGCGGCATGCCTTGGCGCGAATTGGCACGGTGGTACTTGTGTCTCACACGCTCGATGCGTCCCGTAACGTCTTACTTTCTCTGTCTTGTGCGCTGGAACCCTATTCCGGCGACCCCATGCTTCGTCAATTGGGACTCGATTTCCACGGCATCTTCTACAGTACGTGCTTACTCTGCCCTCTAAATTGGCGTTCGACGTGCAGTTCCGTCTTAAGTCCTCCTGAGATCATGCGGCTCCCGACGTGCTCACGGTATGCTCGCTCCGCCTTAGTGGACTCCCTTACGCACAGAGATTGTTCCAAATTCTCTGAATCTTTGGATGATATTAGGCGCGGGGGGGAAGGACAGGAGAGAGAACGGCGGGCGGAAAAGGGAAGTCCCGCCGGCTGTGGGGTTAGTCAGGAGGAAAATTACGGTGGTGCGCGGCCCTGAGACAGCCCAGCTCCGAGGTGGGGGCGAACGAGCAACGGGGGGGGGCCAGGGGGGGGGTGAGGCAAGGCACGCATACTGGCCGAGGGTAGCGTATCGGGCGACTGGCCACCAAGCCGCGGAGGTCGCTACACTGCGCAGGAGCGGTGTCTGCAGCACCGGTTTTTGGTTGTCCCTCATGAAATCCAAAAATACCAATAGTTCGGCATTGACAATTTAAAAAATTGTCTCACTTTCAACATTTTGATATGTTAGCTATATTCAATTGTGGAATAATAGGTTTATTTAGGAAAAAAAATGTTTTGTTGGTAAATTATTCATCTCCCATTTTTACTCACCATTTGTAATGTGTCCCAACTTTTTTGGAATTTGGGATTTGTAATCGAGGGATTTTCAATATGAATTTAGTTGTGTATCCCCCTAACAAACGATTGCTGAATGTGGTACTTTATTCACTCAATAGTTTACCATATCCAAAAACTTGCTCCTCTGCTGTTATTTATAATTCATTGCACTAGCATTTTACTGAATTCTACAGGGAGACCATTTTATGCTATGGGTGTAAGGCCTACCAATCACCATCTGGATGTACGGCCAATGATCAGCACTAAACTACATTTTATAGATTTTTAGAATGTAATTTCTGTTGTTATTTTGGTGAAAGTAACTCAAAAATAGTGTAACGCGTTACAATTCAGAGACAGTAATATTGTGATGTAACTAATTACTTTCAAAAGACAGCAACTAATACAGTGGGGGAAAAAAGTATTTAGTCAGCCACCCATTGTGCAAGTTCTCCCACTTAAAAAGATGAGAGAGCCCTGTAATTTTCATAATAGGTATACCACAACTATGAGAGACAAAATAAGAAAAAAAAAAATCCAGAAAATCACACTGTAGGATTTTTAAAGAATTTATGTGCAAATTGTGGAAAATAAGTATTTGGTCAATTACAAAATTTCATCTCAATAATTTGTTATATACACTTTGTTGGCAATGACAGAGGTCGAACGTTTTCTGTAAGTCTTCACAAGTTTTTCACACACTGTTGCTGGTATTTTGGCCATTCCTCCATGCAGATCTCCTCTAGAGCATTAATGTTTTGGGGCTGTCGCTGGGCAATATGGATTTTCAACTCCCTCCAAAGATGTTCTATGGGGTTGAGATCTGGAGACTGGCTAGGCCACTCCAGGACCTTGAAAGGCTTCTTACGAAGCCACTCCTTCGTTGCCCGGGCGGTGTGTTGGGATCATTGTCATGCTGAAAAACCCAGCAACGTTTCATCTTCAATGCCCTTGCTGATGGAAGGAGGTTTTCACTCACAATCTCACGATACATGGCCCCATTCAATCTTTCGTTTACACGGATCATTCGTCCTGGTCCCTTTGCAGAAAAACAGCCCAAAGCATGATGTTTCCACCCCCATGCTTCACAGTAGGTATGGTGTTCTTAGAATGCTGAGTTGCATCCATTCTCCTCCAAACACGACAAGTTGAGTTTTTATTTTGGTTTCATCTGACCATATGATATTCTCCAATCCTCTTCTGGATCATCCAAATGCTCTCTAGCAAACTTCAGACGGCCTGGACATGTACTGGCTTAAGCAGGGGGACACGTCGGGCACTGCATGATTTGAGTCCCTGGCGGCGCAGTGTGTTTCTGATGGTAACCTTTGTTACTTTGGTCCCAGCTCTCTGCATGTCATTCACTAGGTCCCCCCGTGTGGTTCTGGGATTTTGCTCACAGTTCTTGTGATCATTTTGACCCACGGGGTGAGATTTTGCGTGGAGCCCCAGATCGAGGGAGATATCAGTGGTCTTGTATGTCTTCCATTTTCTAATAATTGCTCCACAGTTGATTTCTTCACACCAAGCTGCTTACCTATTGCAGATTCAGTCTTCCCATCCTGGTGCAGGTCTACAATTTTGTTTATGGTGTTCTTTGACAGCTCTTTGGTCTTGGCCATGGTGGAGTTTGAGTGTGACTGTTTGAGGTTGTGGACAGGTGTCTTTTATACTGACAACGAGATCAAACAGATGCCATTAATACAGGTAAAAAGTGGAGGACAGAGGAGCCTCTTAAAAAAAGAAGTTACAGGTCTGTGAGAGCCAGAAATCTGGCTTGTTTTGTAGGTGACCAAATACTTATTTTACCGAGTAATTTACCAATTAATTCTTTAAAAATCATACAATGTGATTTTTTGGATTTTTTTTTTTCTCATTTTGTCTGTCATAGTTGAGGTATATCTATGATGAAAATTACATGCCTCTCTCATATTTTTAAGTGGGAAAACTTGCACAATTGGTGGCTGACTAAATACTTTTTTGCCCCACTGTATATATGCATTACATTTTGGAAGTAACTTTCCCAACACTGAAATTAATTTAGTTTAATTTTGTCTGCACTGAAATATAACTGTGATATTGACACACTTATTGCTGGATATAGGCTATACACACACATGCACACGTGCGCGCAGCAGTTTTAAATTTCTCTGATGTTGTTCAGCAAAAACAAAGCAACTCAAGCCTCACACAAGCACAAACACAAGCCCATATTCTTATGAGATATCAATTTTAATAAAACAAAAGACTACATTATAAAACTCAGAAGAGTATGTATTTTAATATCTCTGTTCTCCGGTTGTTTTTGCGTGAACGTTATAGGCCTATCATATACCCAAGTCAATGCATTATTCTTTCCCTTTTAGGCCTATATTAGAGTTACAATTTCTTAAAATTTTTCTACTTTCAATATTAAATCAAAAAACGAATAAACGAAAGATACCCTGATTATTTATACATTAATTTTTTTTGTTTTATTAAACTACATTTAAAAACACGAATTAAATAACTTTAATTTGTCCATTTAAAAAGTGATTATATACATTTTGTTTGAATTATTAAATTGATAAATTGATTCTTCATTTTATTTTTAAGTGGCACTCTCGGTCCTCCATATGTAAAGTTTGAATCACATTTTGAATGCAATTACTTAAATTAACTCCACGATACAGACCGAGATGTCAAAAATGTTACAGCCATACCTAGTCTCCCCCATATCAGTTTAGTTGGGTAATTCATGAGCATTTTTAATGGGACTGTAATCATGAAGCACCTCTGAGTTTGAAATGTGTGTCTTACCTTGAAATGACTGATCATTATAACAGTCAAACCAATGAAGCATTGTTTTGTTGTTTTGATGATTGAATCTTGTATTGAAACAATGATTGTGTAAAAGAAAACATACAACTTTTTTATCAGTTTGGAGTTGGAAATTTGTGAAAACAGTGCAAATTATGCAAAAGTGTCTAAAGATCCATCTAACACAGGTTTATGAGCAGAACTAGACTCAAATCAACTCAAATACTCACTAAAACTGCAGTCCTCGAAGTCTCACATTAATGTCAAAACCAAGTATTTCCAAAGTTTTCAATCATCTCAAAACTGAAACAAGCTTAAAGCTGAATTAAACCAGCACTGAGATATTTATTTTACTTTAATAACAAGTTCAATGTGTAAATGAGAAACTGTCTCTGTTCTTCAGGTGTGTTTGCTGCTCCAGATGCAATGAAGTCAGTGTCAGTGACGGAGGGAGATTCTGTCACTTTAGAATCTGGTCTTACTGAAATACAGAAAGAAGATCGAATTTTGTGGAAATTTGGACGTGCAGAGCCTCTTACATTAATAGCTCATATTAATAAAGAGGATGAAATCTTCAACACAGCTCATGGTGATGGTGTGAGATTCAGAGACAGACTGAAGCTGGATCATCAGACTGGATCTCTGACCATCATGAACATCACAAACACAGACTCTGGACTCTATCAAATAACCATAAAAGCCTCAAAAGAGACCACACACAGATTCAGTGTTACTGTCTATGGTGAGTAGTAAAGCTCAGGCTCGTTTGCTCTCTTTTAGGCCAGTGATGTAACTATTATCATATGAATTCCAGTTCAAAAACACTTGACGGGCTTCTGTCACTGCCACAGCTTACAAGAACAAATGCAAATACATGAAAACATAACACTAATTTGTTTTAAAATCTGATGTTCTTAAGGCTTCTTTTCACAAACTATTACAAGTTCAGCGTGTTTGTCTGCCCTTAATTAATACTATCCCTAAAGTAGCTTCACCAAATACTTAATTTTATTCATTTATAATATAAAGTTAAGCTAAAAAAAAAGAAAGAAATATAAAATAAATAACATGGCAACCACCCCATAGCAATGTGGGAGTACGTTTTGTACAGACACTACTCACATCTCCTTCAAAAGATGTAAAAATATATTTTGATATTGTTTGAGTCATGAGCCATAAAGAAATGATAAATGAGTCCCTTTTAATATTTCAGCAAGTTTTAAAATACAGTGTTTAATATAATATATAATGTACTTTTTTCCATGGATGAGGTATATCACTTACAAATACAAAGCATCTTATAAGATGAGTGTAAAACACTAAAATGAGGTCATTCCTTAATTTATTTAAGTTTTTTGAATAGGGTCAACAACAAATATTGTTGGATCCACAGGCATGAAATCAATCTACCATTAATAACTACACTGATGTCTAACTCCAGAAAAATGCAAAAATAAACTGACCCTAGAAAGGCACTTTAAAAAAAAAACGATGTGGTGTAACTTATTCCCTACATATTCTTAATGACATAACATTGTTATTACAGCTCGTCTGCCTGTTCCTGTTATCAGCAGTGACCCTTTACATGATCCTTCATCATCATCTTCATCACAGCAGAATTGTTCATTGTTGTGTTCAGTGGTGAATGTGAGTCATGTGACTCTCTCCTGGTACAAAGGAAACAGTTTATTGTCCAGCATCAGTGTGTCTGAACAAAACAGAAGCCTTTCTTTAAGTCTGGAGTGTCTGAATGATTCCTACAGCTGTGTGGTGAACAATTCCATCAGCAAGCAGACTCGACCTCTCAACACTGAACTTTGTCACACATGTCCAGGTATGAAAGTTAAAATTTCACGCCATCTTTTGACAGCAAAATCTTCATCTTAATGGGCACACATAATTATACCACAAATATGGTATAAATCAGGCATAGCCCCCTCTGCTTCAACACACCTTCCTGCTCTTTTCAATCATTCCTCAACACCTTGGTTCAGGTGTGTTTGAGGTTTGAACTAAACTCTCCATCATTGTAGCCCTCCTCTAGCAGGATTGGTTACCTCTTGTATAAATGCATTTCCAACAAATAAAAATAGTAGATATTATATTATGAACTTAATGTTTCAAATATGAAATTATTAACAAAAACAAAATGACTGAATTTATTATACAAATTTGATACCACAAAACCATTAAATATGAAATTTCTTCATGTGAAAAATTAACCAAATCTGCATTAGAGGCTCATTTTAGTACAGCTTTTATGTGCCACTGCATCTTCACACAGAATATCGAGCAGATGCGGAGATGCTCGGGCTTAACTCAGCTGTGTTGATGTTTATAATGTTTGTTATACATCACACACATTTACTCACTAATGACTCTCTTTAGCTGTTACAGTGCCAGTCCCACAGTCACGCAGCTTTGCCACACAGATTTTACTGATTTAACTGGACAGCTAAATAAAATGTGTGGTGTGCCAAAGAAATAGACTAAAGGGTAATGTGGCTGCAGATCTGAGGTACATACATATTTTTGCAATAAGCACCTAATATTTGCCATAGAGAATCTATGCCTACACAGACGTAAGCCCTATATCCATGATTTACACAGGCTGTGCAGGTCATTTGTCAATCTTTCAATGTCAAGGACACAATCAAGTAACTTATTAAAAACATTAAAGCATTGCAATGTAATTGTACAGTCATCAATTTTTGGCAAGTACAAAGTAAAGTCAGGCTGCAGTTTCCTTTTGTGTGAAATCTGTTCTGTTTCCTATTCCATCCGAGGTAAACTGCTTCCTAAATAAGAACACATTTTGTACATGGAAAGGTGTACATACAAATGTATAAATCCTTTATAATACATACTTCAATAATCCATAAAAAATAGAAAAAGTAAATTTTGATTTGAGAGATGACCTACATATATTAGTGCCAAAGGATCACTGCACTTTTGCTTCTGTTGTGTATGAAAGCACATGACACGTGCTGCTTATGTGCCGGGTAAAATCCATACATGAACCGGCTCTGTCCAGTGTGGTTGCCTGGGGTGTTTTTCAGCCACATGTACTGTGGCCGAGAGAGCTCAACGCGCTGCAACTTAAGAAAACACATGCAAATTGAAAAACACCAGCAAATTAAGAAAACAAATTTGACAACACATGTGCTGCAAATACTCAAACATGCAAATGAGAAACCGCTGCAATAGCACGGACTGAACTAAAATAGAACTAAAATAGTTCTGTTTATATTTCATTTTTATTATTCGTTATATTTATTGTTTGTAATTCTGGTTGTGTAGTATTTTATTGCTATGACTGTATCCCTTGTGAATGTTATATCTTCAATAAAAAATAAAAATAAATAAGTAATCACTAGCAGAAACTCAAAAAAAAATCCACTGCACAAAACAAATCCCAGCCGAGTCTGTCACTTTTTTTGGGTCCCCTTGAAATATTTCTGTTGTGGTCCGTGCTATTTGCAGCGTGTTTCTTCATTTGCGTGTGTTGTGTGGATTTGCAGCGTGTTTCTTCATTTGTATGTGTTGTGAGGATTTGCAGCGCGTTTCTTCATTTGTATGTGTTGTGAGGATTTGCAGCACGTTTCTTCATGTGATGTTTTATTAACAAGTTTCGGGAGGAGCGCGCACAGATAATTAACATGGCCAGTTCATCATCAGTAATTACACCATCTATCCAATCAGCTGAAGAGAGAACCTCTATAAATAATCAAAGTAGCCTTACCTCCATTATCTCCCGTCCTTAGCAACATGTCAGACATCGAGCTTTTCCCGGATGATAATGAATTTGACACCACGGGTCCTCCGGCGTCTTCAGTCGCCGTCCAGCACACCAGCGCTCCGCAGGACACCATAAGCGAGCCCGCGGCTGCAACTTGGGGCCGCCGGCCCTCCCGCGCCGCCGTCGCGCATACCTCCAGGCACCGAGGCACGCCATCACCTGCGCCTTCAAGGTGTCAGCCACCTTCTCCAGCGTCCTCCTACGCCTCAGCTCTCTCCTCCGCCCCAGCTGCGGAGAAGTGGACCGTGTCAGAACTACGCCAGGTGCTCGTTAGCTCCGGCGTCAACGTGCCAAGGCAGATCTCCTCGCCCTCTACACTTCCTTCCAAACAGGGGCGCCTCCAAGCTTCACTCCTCCATCCAAGGCCGCGGACAAAGCGAGCCAGGGCCGTAGTGTTCCATACTCACGGCCCGAATTAACCACCACTCCTTCAAAGACGGGCTTCCGGCCAGTAGGCCGCAGCAAAAAGCCTTCGGCAAGCCTGGGCCGCGCCCCGGATGCCGCCAGCCCCAGACCTCCTCCTCCATCCACCGAGCGCCAGCTCGACGAAATGCAAGCTCCAGTCTCCACGAGCCACCGCGTTAGCGCGAGCACGCCTCCGCTAGCGGCGCAGACCTACCCATAAAAACAACCCAAATTCAAATAACTAAAAAAAAAATCACTCGCAACGATATACAATTTACGACGGATCAAAAAAAAGATGAAAAGAGAAAACCCCTCCCCTACCCATGGCCCGCCGCCCCACCATCCATCACTAGCGTGAGCATGCCTCCGCTAATGGCGCAGGTCCCGACGCCCGCCATTCCCTCTCTCTTTCCTCCTTTTTCTTCCGCTATCGGAACTGTCACAAGCGCGAGCCTGCCTCCGCTAATGGCGCAGGTCCCGACGCCCGCCATTTCCTCTTTTTTTCCTCCTTTTTCTTCTGCTCCCAGAGCGATCACAAGCGCGAGCATGCCTCCACTAATGGCGCAGGCCCCGACGCCCACCATTCCACCTCTCTTCCCCTCCTTTTCTTCCGCCCCCGCTGTACCAAGCGTACTTGCCTCCGCATACCGACAGCAGGACCCCCGCTGCCCGTCAATTTTTTCACCTCGTCTTTCCCGTTTCTCTCTTCCCCGGAACTGCCCCAAGCGGGAGCATGCCTCCGCAAGCAGTTTCCGGCGGCTACCTTTCACCTCCCTCGCTAAGCTCTTTCTCTCTTTCTTCCGCCACGACCTCTACCCCCCCTCGAACGCCCTCGCCTTTGGAACCACCACCCCGGGCAATACCATCAGGACACAGTATCTTGGCCAGGGTGCCGGATATAGACCTTTTCCCTTCTGTCACCATTTCACCTGCATCCGAGATCGCAATCGCTGCGGCGTATTTTTCTCACGTAAAAAACACAGCGCACAACCCTTCACGTATTTTAACCTTTGCTGAATCACGATCGCTTTCCCCTTTACATTGAGTCATCTGACTGGTTTTTCCGCACAGTAGACCCGCTATCTCGTCGCTTATCTCACAACTACTCGGCCGAACTCTCGTTATCATTGGCGGCTCTCACGTTTAACACCTACCACTAATTATTTTCTTGCTAAAATGTGCCATCCGAATATCCCCGTGGAATCAATGCCCTTACTGGGGTAATTTTTAAACTTAAAATGGTCTTTTCTGTTCTATTTTTCTTTTTCAAAACTGCGTCAGGGCATTTGGTGCTGTATCAATACAGAAGCATCCGTTTTGATACACGTCTCAGAGGAGTACAGCCCTATTAAAAGCCGTGCTCCGTGTGCCCCTTTTATACTTTGAGCACCTGCCCCTCCAAAGGTCTCTGCACAGCCCTGCAAACATGCCCATGCATGTGTGAACTCGTTACTTACACACATCTCCTGTGTATAATTTGTTATTACAAATATACTCACTTATGAATATATTACTATTCAGTATTCATATATGACTTGTCCTGAAGAAGGGTAGATGCAGGTCACTGCACACGCCAAGTGGATCTTTTTAAGTTAGTTGGTGCAAATCTATGAAGCCACTGTAAATAATTCCAATGGTACAGTCTTAATTAAGTAAAAATATATAAATAAATAAATAAACTCTTTACTCTTATTAACTTGTTTAACATTCAAAACACATGCATTAGGGCATTAAGTGTAAAATGAGAAGGGCTTTGCCTTATGAAAAAAAAACGATCATGTTTGCAACAGTTACTTGTTGTAACCCCACCCCCAGTATTGTCAGGATTGCAGTATTGCTACATTGCAGTTATCGCAACAACCATATTTAGGCTGCCCATAATCCTACACTTGTTGTATCTCTAATCTGTTCTGGTACTTTTTCAGATACTGGTTGTTTTCATACATCTTTTGCCACCATTGGCTGAAAATCATTGCTGTGTTAAATCTGCAATTTCATTCCTTCATATTAATTTTGTACTGGTATGTTTTACATAGACTGCTATTTTTGTAATGATAACTTAGTGCATTCTAAACTCCTGAAATGTATTATTTTTTTCCCTTTACTTCAAGCCTGGAGCCAGTATTGCATCCCTCTGCAGCAGTTTTGAGATGGCATCACTGATTCAACCACTTGGAGTTCGAAGAGCACAACATACATGATCAGACCATTCATCATTGCGAGGAATGATAGAGTGACCATTCTTTTGGATGAGGGCCTGACATGTGCTGTGGACAAGCTAATCAAGCTCTACTCTGGGTGAAACATGTCCTGTCCTGTCCACCACAGCTGGGTTTTGTCTTCACTTTCTTCACTTTCCATCTGAGACTGAGACGTCTAATATTGAAACACCACACTCTTAAAACTGACATTCCTACTTCCTACTCCTATGTGTT
>JADLZN010005949.1:0-21912 GCA_018155175.1 Sinocyclocheilus anophthalmus
TTCTGTTTTTTCTTTTCTTTTTTTTTTCTTCTCTTTTTTTTTCACCGACACCCTTGTTTTTATTTTTATGTTTATTTTTTCACCATGCAATTCTAAAAACTAGCAAAAAAAACTTTACTTATTGTTACTTGTATACTATAACTGTGTCCACGTGTAGCTTTATTAATTCTCTGCCAGTTGCGCTCAAGAACTACGATTCAGCAAGTTTTTCTTTTTCTTTTTTTTTTTTTTTCTTGCGAGAATGGGTACTAACTCTATACTACTAGCGTACTTTACTGGCGTAGTATTGTTGTAAATCCTCAAAAAACAATTGTTCCATAGCAGCCAGGTCCAACAACTGATGCATGGCGCAGGTATACTTTGTTTATTTTTTCAATTTTTCTCTTCCTCACCTAACCTTTTTTTTTTTTTTCAATTTGAATGGGGCAAACAAAAAATTGATGGGTGGGAGTGCAGGGGTTGAGCAGAACATCGGCTTCTATAATGTATTGAGATGAAGATAGTTGCCCATTGTTGCTAGTTTATTTTTCGTCTCTGTCGTATTTTTCGGATTGTTTTCGCGTCTGTTAGAGTTCATTTTTGTGGTACTTTTTTATATGGGTACTAACAGAGCATTGTCTTAGTCCGTTTTGAGATAATTCAGTGTCGGGCAGTTTACCTTTTTGTGAATCTGTCTTTGGTGGCTGGAAAAATAGTTCTGCCTGGACGATAACGCGAAGCCATATAGTTAATATTAGTAATACGCAGCATGCACGATACAAGGAAATGGTCAGTAACATCATCGCTATCTATATCACTAAGATCAATTCCATGCGATATAATTAAATCTAGCGTGTGATTAAACCGATGATTGGGCCCGGTGACGTTTTGCTTGACTCCCAAAGAGTTTATTAGGTCAGTAAACGCAAGTCCTAATGCATCATTTGTATTATCAGCGTGAATGTTAAAATCTCCGACAATTAGCGCTTATCAACAGTAATCAATAGGTCTGAGAGGAAATCTGCAAATTCTTTTAGGAAATCTGTATATGGCCCTGGTGGTCTATACACAGTAGCCAGAGCAAGAGATACGATAGATTTCTTTTGCATATCTGACAGTGTAACATTGAGCATTAGTATTTCGAATGAGTTAAACCTGTATCCTGTCTTCTGAGTAACATTGAGAATATCACTATGTATTGTTGCAACTCCGCCGCCACGACCAGTCTGACGGGGTTCATGCTTATAATAGTAGCTTGGTGGTGTAGACTCATTTAGACCAATATAATCAATAGGTTTTAGCCAGGTTTCAGTCAAGCAGAGTACATCAAAGCTATTATCTGTGATCATTTCATTTACAATAACTGCTTTGGGTGAGAGTGATCTAATGTTTAGGAGCCCAAACTTTAAAAATGGTTTTTGTTCATTTATTTGAAATTTTTCTGGTTTAATCACGATCAGATTTTTTCTAGATCCTGCATTAAATTTATATTTTGACCTCACTATTTGGGGAACAGACAGTCTTTATAGATTGGACAATGCAAGTACTTCTACCATTTCAGTGAGTACAACAAAATCCATCATAGCAGTTATTTGAGATTTGTCTTACTAGTCATATGGAGCGCAGCGTTCACTGTACAGAAGCTCAACAAATGTATATTTAACACAAGGAACCATGCTTTTGAATTCTAATACTCACATTTGTAAACACCCTTGTCGCTGTTCTCCACCACGTTCCATGATGACATATCTTCTCCCGATAGAAAAGTGTCCATCGATGAACACTTCAGAATCTGGGCTGAAGCAGTAGGACATCCGGGGATTTCTCGCCTACTCTTTTATGAATACTGAGTTTTCGAATGTACTTCTTTCTTCACATACTCTTTTCTCCTACTATATAACAGGTAAGTAGGCATATTAGAATGCAAATGAAGTGTACATTCCGAATCTCACGAGAATTAGTGCACCAGTCAAGGTAATTCTTGCCTTTTATGAATACTTATGATTCGAACATACTTATTTGCTCGCTTACTGCTTTTTGCCTACTATATAGTAGGGAAGTATGCGGTTTCGAACGCAGCAATTCAGTCATTCATTCAATCGATTTGCTCAAACAGCTGATTCATTCAGATTCATGCTGGGTGTCTTGGACGTGGAAAACAGATGCATTCTCGGACTCTCCAGTGGGGAATTGATTCCAATTAAAACTTTGACTGACACATTGAAAAGAACCGATTCAAACGAGTCACTTGCTTGCGCTTGCTCTGATTTGCAAAATATTTGTCAGCAAAATTGAAACATTTTGTTGACAATACCAAAAACTGAACTACAAAATACTTAATAAAATTGCTTCGCTACTGAAAAGCAAGCAGTGTAGTCTCGAACGAATGACTCGAATGAACCGGTTCTTTTTAGTGATTCAAAATAATACGACACAAGCAGTGTCCTCTCAAATGAACGACTCAAATGAACCGGTTCTTTTTGAACCAAACACACAATTAACTTTGGTTGATCAAATGACAACATATACTGCTCCTACCCCGGTGGTGGAAGTGTCCACTTCCATGACAAAAGGCCTGTTGGGGTCTAGGTGGATGAGGAGCGGTGCACTGGTGAATGCTTCCTTGAGTGATTCGAACGCTTCAGCGGCAGCTGGTGTCCAGGACAGAGACATGGGCTTGTTCTTTAACAGATTGATGAGTGGACTGGTGATGGTAATGTAGTTGTGGATGAATCGTCTATAGAAGTTTGAGAATCCCAGGAAGCGCTGGAGTTCCTTGATGGTGGTAGGAATAGGCCAGTGCTTAATGGCCTCCACCTTCCCCTCATCCATCTGGATGCCACTGCTATAGATGTTGTATCCAAGGAACTGCACTGAGGGTTCATGAAAGGAGCATTTCTCGGCTTTGAGGAACAGATGGAATTCTCTCAGGCATTTCAGGACCTCCACAACTTGGTGGAAATGTTCGGCCATGCTTCGGGAGTAGATGAAAATGTCATAAATATAGACGAGGACAAACTGATGAAGATACTCCCAAGAGTACCTCGTGCATGAAGTCCTGGAATACGGAGGGGGCGTTGACTAGGCTATACGGCATAACAAGATATTCATAGTGGCCAGTAGGGGTCATGAAAGCAGTCTTCCACTCGTTGTAGGTGCTGCGGAGGTTGGTGAAGACGGTGGCTCCGCGGAGATGTTCAAGTGCCGCTTGAACGAGGGGAAGTGGATAACGGAACTTAACCATTATTTTGTTAAGCACCCTGTAATCTATACAAGGCTGCAAGCCTCCACAAAGAAGAAACTCGAAGCAGCAGGGGGCGTTGAAGGGCGGATGTAGCCTTGTAGTAAAGCTTCTTCAATATACTCCTCCATGGCCTTCTGCTTTGGGAGTGAAAGTGGATAAATCTTTCCACGGGGCACTGGCTCACCCGGAATCAGACCTATGGCACAGTCCCATGGCCTATGTGGCAGCAGCTGTGAGGCTTTCTTCGGGCAGAAAACGTTGCTGAAGGGGGCATAACAGGATGAAATATCAACAGACTATTTTTCAACTGGACTTTAAATGGACGTGGAGTTGATGGTGAGGGTCTCGGAGCAGAGTAAAGATGGTTGAGGAGTGCGAGTACCGAGTACCTACTGGACTTGGTAGATGGTTTTGGTTGCTGTGGTCGGGAGGTTGAGCTGGCGGTAGAGGTTCCTGGAGATGAAATTCCCGGCTGACCCGGAATCGAGGAGGGCATGTACTGGAATTAAGACATCGGAAGCAGTAAGCATAACAATAGTGGTGAGGGGCTACATATTTTCAATTGCTGGCTTAACAACACTCACCATAGATCGAGGAGGACGAATTGGGCAGGAGAAGTTTACATGCCCAGCATCTCCACAGTAAAGACACAAACCCTGGGTCAGCCGCCTCAGCAGAAGAAAGCTGAGTAGTGTCCACTTGCATGGGTTCGTTGCCTGGTTCTGGAGTGCTGATGGTTTCTGGCCGGCGAAGGAGTGGAGTGAATGATGAGGGCTGATGTCCCTCAAAACAAGACTGAATCCGTTTGGTACATCTGATGGATAATTGAATGAATTGCTCTAAGCCGTAGCAATCATCATATGCCGCGAGCTGCAGCCCCACTCTCGGGTCCAATCCCTGCCGCTGCAGCGAGGGTCCTGAACTTGAGAGCATAATCATGAATTGACATGGAACCTTGACAAAGATGATATAGTTGCTCACAGACTGAGGAATTACGCGCTGGTCTGCCAAAACCTTCACGGAAATGCTAGATGAAATTATTTAGTGATTGGGTTACAGTACTGGATTGGCCCACTGGAGCGCTCGTACTGTCAGCAGGAATACGATAAAGGCGATCTTCACTCTGTCTGATGGATAGAGATGAGGCTGCATTTCCAAGGCCAATGAGCACTGCAGAAGAAATCCGTTGCACTCCTCCTGCAAGAGAAGGGTGCTGGTTTGGCCATGGGACTGGTAACCACTGTTGGCGAAGAACTGGTGGTGTTGGTGACGGAAGTGACAGGGGTGTCGTTGTTGTTGTGGTGGAGGTGAGAACTTGCCAAAGAGAATCCACGAGTTCCTGGAATGGATCGGGAGCACTAATGTTGCCTTGTCCTTTCTGTAGTGGCCTTTCTTTTGTTACGGATGGAGACTCACACAGAGGATTAGAATGAACAGGTGAATATTAATTAATGGCAACAGAAGCTATGGGAAATATGTCAGGTGAGTATATAGTACAATGACGCAGTTCACAGGATTGATGAGGTATGTAACGAAGGTTTTCTTGATCTTACAGGAACTTGTAGATGGAACGGATGGAGGACAGATGATAGCAGACACCTCACAGTAACGGGCTATGGTGACGAACACTCGGAGACACGGGAGGAGACAGACATTGGAGAGGAGAGCTTGAGAACACACTGGAGTAGGCACAGGAGGTAAGTACACGAAGGAAGTAGGAGTATCAATGTTTCGCTGCAGTAGCATAGTGAGTCCACTTCATATAAACGAGACCAGACACTGGAGTGATGTGAGGTGTGCTTGATGAGGGTGCAGATGAGGTGCAGGTTTGTGCAATCAGTATTCTGGTGATGATGTGTGCTGGGATTGGATGGTGGGCGAGCCTGGCCGATTGGTGACAATACTGTCATCCATGTGTGTACACATTTTTATTAAAAAATATTAAAATCAGTACACAAAATCAGATCAAACTATGGTACATTTTTGTTTTGGCCCTCCTGTAAAGTTGCTGAAATAACACTTACGCTCTTCTGGTTCTCACCCCTCAAGATAGAGTTTACACAGAACAGTTTGCTTGAAAGCAGCATCACAATAATAAACCGAAAAACACATTGATAACATCGCGAAATTCATTAATTATGAAACATTTAGTCTCACCTGTTAATATGGCAATGTTTCCCTTTACCATTGTGCTGCATTGTATTTGATTAGTTTAAAATTGTATATATATTTTTTATATATTATTACGTCTGAATTTGAAAACTAAACCATTTAAAAAGTATTCAATAAGCAATGCGCGTTTGTAGCACATTATACATTTTTTTAATCTAAAACAATATTTGGTAACGCTGTAGATTAAAACCCACAAAGACCTACGTAAGTATACTGAATTTACAGTGTACGTTTCTGTAATTATAGTGTACCTATAAAGAAAGTACGTGTAGGTATAAGGGAACAATGGGTTACGTTTCGGTAATAAGGGGGTAACAACCAGATATGCAACCTGCAAAGAACTGCGTAAGTAAACTGAAGTTACAGCATAACTTTTATGTAATTATAGTGTACCTACTCAGTCCCTCTGTGTAGGTATAGGGGAATAGTATGCGACATTTGGGGAATAAAGGGGTAACAACCTGTAAAATTACAAATATTTTATCCTGTAAGTAATTTGAATCTAAGAGGAACATGTGTCACACTTCACTCGGAGCTCAGAACGAGGAGACACGGATATAGCTTTAATATCACAGTCTTTTAATAATCCAAACACAAAGGGTACATAGGAGACACAGGAACACATAGAATGACATTCAAGGACCGACAAACACTAACTGAAAGGACTAGGACTTTTAAACTCAGGATAATAAGGAAGGAACAAGACACACCTGGGATCAAATTAACAATCAATATGAGGAAGAAACTGGGTCACAGGGAGCAAAAACACACACAGACAATCCGGGAGGGCCAGAGCGGAGCCAAGGGCTCTGGCGACCGAGGCGGGAGGAAGGAGTCCAACGGAGCCAGTGGGACGGAGCGATGAGGCGCAGCCAGAGGAGAGGAGTCCAGAGGCGATGGAGGGTCGACGCCCGACAAGCGGAGCGGAGGAATAAGGGAGCACAGTGGAGCTGAGGGGACGCCCAGGTGACGGTGGAGGCGATGGGAGCGAGGAGCCGAGGTGGCGTCGGGGTCTCCGGGACGAGCAGAAGTCCGCGTCGGAGGCTGGAGGCGGAGGTAAGGGATATTGAACCCAAGCACGCTGGAGGATGGCAGTCCCGCGGGACTCACACCGTAATGATGGTGGGCTGCGGGCAAGCAGAGGGGCTGCCAGACAACAGCGGTGGAGGAGGCTGGAGCGGGTGGGAGGGCAGGTATTTTTGAAGAGCGGGCACTGGAGGGCACTTTCTAGGAGCAGGCACTGGAGGGCGCTTTCTAGGAGCAGGCACTGGAGGGGCAATTTCTAGGGATCGGGCACTGGAAGATCGGAAGGCCCCTTAGGGCTGCACAAGGGAACCAAGGACGAAGGATGGCTGGATGTGACCAGCGGAGACGACAGAGAGAGGAGAGGGGGCAGTTCGATCTCCAGTTCAGACTCCCAGTCTATTAGATCCCCCTCCTCGTTTTGGCACCAACACTGCTCCATACTCAGCTCACCCTCAGCCGCGATCAAGGGGGCGGAGCAACTCTCCGCGCTCACACTGTCCGTGGCTTTCTCCCTCATGGCAGGCATTGTCGCCGGCTCTCGCACCTGGTCTGACAGGTTGGGCTCAACTTCCGGGGCGATCCTCTGCTCAGTCACTTGGCTCTGCTCTGGCTTGTGGATCGCGGTGGGAAATGGCTCTTCATCATCAGTGGGCTCGGGCTTATGCTCCGTACCGCGGGGAGATGGTGGCCTGGGCTCTGGGTCAGGAGTGGCACTGGCGATAAGCTCCTGGGAACCGGCAGGGAACGGAGATCCATTTCTCGCCAGTGTCCACTCCACAAAGGCGGGAAATTTTGCTCGGGGCCTTCATTGGACCGACGGCCTCTTACGCGGTGTGCAAAATGGGTCGTTAGGACGTCGTCCGGGTAGCTGGTGAGACTCGCGAGGACCAGGAACAGTCTGTTATGGCCCTCGAGCGATTTCTCCCCCTGCTCCAGCATGAGGAGGAGGTATTCCGGGCGAAGGAGGGGATCCATAGGTCAGCACAACAGAAAGAAAAAACTGAGAAAAAAACGGAAAACTAACGGAGGGGAGACAAACAGAGGTAACTGTTAGGTCAGTTCTTCTGTCACACTTCACTCGGAGAACAAAAGGAGGAGACACAGAGATAGCTTCAATATCACAGTCTTTTAATAATCCAAACACAAAGGGTACATAGGAGACACAGGAACACTGCGATGATGTTTAGAAGCGACCACACTAACTGAATAGACTGGGGCTTTTAAACTCAGGACAATAAGAAAGGAACGAGACACACCTGGGATCAAATTAACAATCAACATGAGGAAGAAACTGGATCACAGGGAGCAAAAACACACACAGATGGGTCCATAATCCTGACACCGTGTAGGTATAGGGGAATAATATGCGACGTTTGGGGAATAAAGGGGTAACAACCTGTAAAATTACAAATTATTTATACTGTAAGCATTTTGAAACTAAGGGGTACCTATTCCAATATTACGTGGAATGGCCTAAACCAGGGGTCCCCAAACTTTTTTCTGCAAGGGCCACATAATTTTCCCTTTCTTTAATGGGGGCCGGGTTGGTTTGTAACAGATAATTACATGGGCTGCAGTGACTACTAGTATTATTGTGGAGATTTTATTATGATTTTAAATGTATTTATTATGCCTCCTAATGCTAGAATAGTTTATTTTGTTATGCACCGTACAGAAAAATGATTACTTTTCAAGAGACATATAGCCTATTAAAAGAGCAGTGTTATTACTATCATAATAACTATAATCATTTTTTCATATTCAGTGCTATTCAAAATCAAAACATTTACTTATGCATATTAATTAGTGTGAACTGTGGGCTTGCTTCTGGCTAGTGAGAAGTCCAATGTCAGGTTCCATTCCTGTTACAGCCAGTCTCAACGACTGATGCAAATGTTCATCAGTGAGTCTTGATCTCATTGGCGTTTGTTCAACATTTCTGTCACATCTGTTTAAAAGGCGAGGTCCCATTTCCATTCTGCGTCGATCAGTTCTGGAACAGTTTTGCCCTTTGTCAGAAGAAAGGCGTTGATTTCGGGTAGCAGCTCATAAAAACACCTCAAAACTCTGCCCCTGTCAGACTTTGTTCCATGTTTTGTGTGTCTTGCTCCCCATGTGCCTTCCTACTGCCCATATTTGGTTAGTTTCCTAGTTTTGGTTAGTATTTGGTTAGTTTCCTGTTCTTGTCCTGATTAGGTTGATAAGATTCCAGGTGTTCCCCATTTTATGTCTATTGATCCCAGGTGTGTCTCGTCCTCTCCTCATCCTGTCATGTGTTTAAATAGTGTTCCCTGTCTTTAGTACAGCGTCTGGTATTGTTCATGTCATGTATAGTGTGAGTGTTCCTTTGTGTTAATTAAACCCATTTGGATTAATGTACTCCTCGTCTCTCTCCGTTCCTTGCGCCTCAGTCTGCTTAGCAGTGCACCCGTGACAAAATACCAGACCAAAACTGAAAGTGAGCGGCAAATTTTTCCTCGCGTTTGTTTTTCCCACCTTTTTGAAAGATTTTTGTTTCCTGGTTCCACCACCCCCCCCCCTATGGAAATTGCCGCTCGCTTCTCCGCCTAGCTCGCCTCAATCTCCCCTTCTACAAGTACGCCAGGGAGTTCTGACGCAAGAATTTTTGTTCCGGGTGCCACCATCTGCAAGACGCCATCCTAAATCAGCTGTTCTGGCTCGGGGCCAACTACCATCGCCCTGTGGACCTCACAGACACCACTGGACTAACTTGGAGGGAAGGTGTCTTCAGGTGTCTGGGGAGTGTCCGGTCGCGAGCCAGAATCATTCCGCCGACATCCGCGGCTTCCCCAAGTCAGCCGGCAGTTAATGTGGCAAGCCGAAAGGACATTAATGTGGCAAGCCCGGAAGCGGTTATGTGGCAAGCCCGAAGGACATTAAATGTGCGAAGCCCAAAGGACGTTAATGTAGGCAAGCCGAAGGACGTTAATGTGGCCAAGCCCAAGGGACGATAATGTGCAAGCCCACAGCGCGACAGGGTAGGGCTGCCGCCCAGAGCTCGCGCCAGTGTCGCCTCCAGTACCGTTAAGCCAGGAAGGGTTCTGTTCCCGAAGTATAGCACAGGAGGTCTCTGATTCCAGTTCCGCTCCGAAGGGGCTCCTGATTCACAGTTCAGCCAGGAGGGGCTACTGTTCCCGAGTATAGGCCACGGAGGGCTATGATCCCGAGTTAAGCCCAGGGATGGCTCCTGTTCCCGAGTTAAGCCCACTGAGTGCTCCTGATCCCCAGTTCAGCCCAGGTAGGTGAATTTAACAAATAATTAGGCAACGTTA
Organism: Sinocyclocheilus anophthalmus; assembly: GCA_018155175.1. Lineage (NCBI taxonomy): Eukaryota > Metazoa > Chordata > Actinopteri > Cypriniformes > Cyprinidae > Sinocyclocheilus > Sinocyclocheilus anophthalmus. Next base: position 9,715 of record JADLZN010005949.1, read on the forward strand.
ATAACTAAGGGAAATTTTAGTCTGAAAGCCAATATTTATCAAATATAGACATGATATAAGTGAAAATGTATATTTAAAATTAAATTTTCAAAATATGTCTCTGGTATTGTTCAGAGGGCCGGTCCAAATGTGGGGGTGGGCCGCATTCGGCCCGCGGGCCGTAGTTTGGGAACCCCTGTCCTAAACAATGATCTTTTGTTTGGGAGTGATTTAGAAAGACAATATACTTTTTATAATTTTATATTGGTATTTTATTATAGGCCTAGGTATTTTTTAACCACAGGGTACATATTCTATTTTTAAAGGATACATGATGGAGATTACTGAACAATAAAACTGGACATCTAGTGAAATGAGTTGAGTTTCAGCTATGATTTATAATTCACAAGACAGCTTACCTTATGAAAGTTTATTCGTCGATTTCAGCAACTTCACAACAGCAACTTCTCAACACCACTATCACAAATAACTTTGCATGATATACCATCAAAGTTCAATGCAGCTTAAAACAAGTTTACCTCTTTACAGCTATTCGCTGAAAATACATGATATAACATTTGTATTTCAGTGGATGTATAATGTGATGTTTTTATAGCAAAAAAAAACAGAGGGTTTAATTGGGCCTCAAGCACTATTTTTTCCCTCCGTGTCTTTTACGTGCAAATTAAAGTTCTATGTGTTTACACAACAACTTGTTTCCCCCTTTTTCCATGTAGTCACGGTAAATACAACAGTTGTGGGGGCACTGTAATTTAAGTGGTGTTGTTTCCCCCCTTCGTCCATGTAGTTACGGTAAAACAAACAGTTGTGGCGCCGGTAATTCTAACCGGGGTGCTGTTGCCCCCTTATTCCCTGTAGTTAACGGCATGGATACACAAATTGCTCTGAACGGATAGATTTATTACATACTACATTAGCTATCAGGTCTAAATATCAGATTAAACATCTGGGGAACCTTTTTATTTCAGTTCAAGCTATCTTTGAAATTTGGAGTTCTTAAATAAAATACCAACCTAGGACAACAGCGCTGTACCCGGCAATAAAACGAAAAAAATGGTATTTACACATTTCAGAAAAAAGAACGCACACTCTCCTACCTTGATACAGCTGATACCGTGTCAACCAATGCCTTTGGAAAAGCTTGTTAAGAAAAAATTGATAGTTTTGTTAATATGTTTATGTTTTCCAAACCATGATGCAGTATAACCTATTATGTGACGGCAAAACCATCCATCCATAAACCACCCTAGTAATCCACCCTGACCAGTCAAGAACATATAGCGAATGACAGCGATTTTACATTTTAGTCACCCCCAGCCGATCCATCAGAGCACAGTTTGACTAATATGTTAGTTCAAAGTTCCACCGGATTTCAATCGCAAGCTCAATTGTCGAGAACATACCGACAAAAACCTCCAAGTTAATAAGAGAGGGGAACCACCGATTCCGTCGCAGTTTCAAAAATCTCTTCTCCTCTTCGGTGCTAATCGATTAGTTGTCGTTGTATTGTGTCGAAAAACAAAAAACAACCCATTTGCGACACAAAAAATGCCCAATCGCGTTTCGGGGGGGTCCAACCCCCGCCCTCTCATACTCTATTTGCTCCCCCCCCCTCCTATTCCCCCCCCAACACACCCCACCCCCCGACCCAGACGGTAACATTCCCCGGGGGAAAACCACGGACTGGCAACCCTGTTCCAACCCAGGAACTTGGGTTACTATCTTTTTTTTTTTTTTAGATATAAATGATAGTCGCGGTCTTACCAACAGTCTCAACTGGGCGTTTGGATTGAAACAATAACCCAGCATGTTTAAAAAGTAGGCCTACACAGTGCGTTTTTGCCAAATCGCATGCAAATATAAGATTGTTGTCTAGTTTATAGCCTACATACAGTATATTAGATAAACAGGTTACCTAGTTTCAAAAAATTACAGTAGAATAATTTGTAATTTTACAGATTATTCCCCAAACTTTGCATATTATTCCCTTATACCTACACAGAGGTACTGAATAGGTACACTATACTTACAAAAAAGTTACACTCTAAGTTATGTTTACTTACGCAGTACGTTGTGGGTTGTAATCTAAAGAGATTACAATATTCCATGTTAAATGGCTAAACCATTGATTTGATGTAAAATATTGATTAGGTCGACTGCATTTATAATAAGACATGGTGATAACATGAGAATGATAATAACGAAGCAAAATGCTCTGGATTTCTCAGAATCTGGAGAGCACAATACACAGAAGTAAGATACAGGAAGAACGAAACACCACTTCCGGTGAGGTGTAAAACTTTTGCCCGTCTGTGGCCAACTGTAGACTTGGGTTCAAGTAAAATGATGAGTGCTGAAGTACTGCATCAACATGTGCTTTACTGTGATTCTCACTTTCAGATTACTGCAGGAGCATTTTAGTTTTAACACGATAACAGCTAAGAATTACACAATCATATCTGACGCGAGACACTTCAACAGTTTCGCCCAGTGTTGTCATGATTATAATTGACATTTTACTTCTCCCGAGGACGACAACAGAAAGATGGATTCCAGTAAAATTGACAGACATTATCACCTTCAATCGTTGATTGCTCCGTTTTTTCACACTGGGGTGCCCATGCAGTACTATCTTTTTTTGCCTTTTATTATGGAACATTCAGAGTTTCAGTAAATTATTTTCCCAATTTGACTTGAGATTGTATGGATTGTAATGAAGTTTAAACATTTATGTGTCTTTCTTTCTTTCCCTTTTTGGCAAAGGATCTGTCTAACACACAGCCAGTGCTATGCGCACAACTGAAACACCTGGGAGCAGTGGGCAAGCCATTTTTTGCAGCAGAACTGCGGGAAGGCATTGGGGGTTCCAAGTGCTTGATCCAAGGGTCTCACCTTCGGGTTACATGTCTGACTCTCTAACCATTAGGCCAAGACTGCTCCACAGGCTGCTGTCACTTTAAGAACTAGCGCATGGATCCAAAACTCTGACACATCAGATTTTCTCCAAAATAACGCTTTACCTCTTGTATATATCTTGTATATATCAATATATCTTGGTTTCATAATCCTTGAACGTCAAACTCATAACTGAAAATAAAATGAATCGCACAGCCCTAAAGTGCAAGAGTTTTATCCGGTGGGAAAGGGTCTGAAATGGCTCTTTTGATGTTGAAGGTTGCAGACCCCTGCCCTCGGGGGTCACGAGGAGTCACGCTGTATGGATCTTGGGTGTTTGCAGGCCTGGAGAGTGTCACATCAATGTGCCTTTTCCTGTTTTCAGGCTTCTACTATGGATTTATGCATAGTGTCCACGAGGTAGCACTTAACCGTGTGTTGCTTAAATGACTCTTCAGTTCGTCGAGACAAAGGAGTTCTCTTTTCCCTTGATTGGATTAGCTACTATCATGTTGAGAGGAAACTAATCCAGACAATGAGGGTGTTGTCAGTTTTACGATCTCGTGATGGCTGTGTGGGGGAGTCTTTAGATCCTGTTTTGGGAATGTGTTTATTCTGCAGCTTTTTGGTGGGTCTGTTCCGCAGAGGCCTAATGTAAATTCTCGTCTTCTTAAAAGTGTTACAGTCTCTTCTTCAGCTTCCTGAACAAGAACAGTTTGTAAAAACTTCTGCTTTCCTTCATAAAAGAGTAAGCACACTACAAGTGACACATATGCATTATAAGACAATTGAACATAATATGAAACTCATAAGAAAGCACAATGATATAATTTATATCATGAAGCAAAATGAAATACAAGAATAAAACTTTTGGACATTGCTCTTTGGGGAGGAACTCCATCTTTGAGTTGATCTGAATCTCACAGTTGAATCTGCTGGTTTTGAAGATGAAGAACTTTATTCACTGTAAAACTTTAGATAATGTTTCCATGTCAGGGCATGTCATGACGCTTTATCCCCGATGATATTTCACTGCTTGATGCATTATTGTGTCACATTTGGTGATGATGCGAATCAGACCTGAAAGTGCTGGATCTGAAGATGATCTACTTACTGTGAATGTGTTTAGTATGACTGTGTAGATTAGATGAATTAATGAAACACTTCCCACATGCAGTGCAGTGATACGGTTTCTCTCCAGTGTGGATCCTCTCATGTGTTTTCAGGGTTCCTGACCGACTGAATCTCTTGTCACAGTGTGAACACTTGTAAGGTTTCTCTCCAGTGTGAATCCTCTCATGCAGTTTTAAACAGCTCGCTGAAGTAAAAGTCTTCTCACACTCAAAGCACACATGATCTCTCAGCGAGCCAAGCATGTGTTTTTGATGTATTTTCAACTTTGTAGGACGTGAAGAAAAATCGTTACACACAAAATGACATGAATGTGGTTTCTCCTTTGTAGAAAACTAACAGGTGCTGCTAGGACTGAAGCTTCAAAAAATGTTTGTCCCGCAGATCAATGTGTGCAGTTTTCTCTAGTGGGATGTTCATGTGATGCTTAAGGCTTGATGATTGTGAGAAACTCTTCCCGCACTGATCACAAGCGTATGGTTTCTCTCCAGTATGAACTGTCCATGTGCGTCAAGATGATGTTTTGCGTGTCCATATCTTTCACACTGAGTGCAGGGATAGATTTCTTCGCTCTCTTTTCTTTAAAATATTTAGAGTTTGAGAGCCAACTCAAAGGTTTTTGTTTTCAGTCTGAAGAGCTGTTTTCCTCAACTCATCACTTCTTCTTATCTCACTTTCTTCAGTCAACTCTGAAATAAAAGTAAAAATGGTTTATTTTCATTCACTCATAAAAAATAGAAATGTGAAAAGACAAACTGTGAACCTGTGTAACCGCAGAAAGTGCATTGCTCACATTTGATGAAGTTTCTATAAATACCTCTCGTTCCATTTTATATATTCTCTGAACCTTTATTCTCATATAGAATGAGGTACATTGATATGCAAATTATGATTTTAAAACATTATAGCACAAATCCCATGGTTTTATAGAGAGACTATAAAATGTTTGGTCCAACCCACAGAAAAAAAAAAAAAAAAAATCATTTTGTTGAAAAAAAAGTTCCCAGTTTTACAGAAAGTGTCTCTTGTTATTTGATTATTTAGCTATATTACTGCAGAGCGCTACAGAATTGTTCAATTACAACACAAACACTCTAAAGCTACTTGAAACGTTATAACCGTCAGCATTATTAATGAAGAAGAATAAACACCAACCTGTTAGTTCTTCAGTATCTTCAGTGTGTTTGATTATGCAGGGTTCTGGATATCTCATTCTCTCTCTGTCCTCTGTAATAAACTCAGTCTTCAGATTTCTGTCGGATGTTAGATGCTCGTCTTCTTTGTGACTGATGGAGATATTCCCGATTTACTGCTGATTGCTGAACTGTGCGGCATTGCTGTGAGGAGCTTAATGAACATTAATCTTCTGTGGGAAGAGCAGATTTGCCAAAATAAACAATAAATCAGTTTACTTAGTTTTAACTAATTTACACATTTAAGCATTAACATTGAAATAGGAATTATTCAATTTCCCGGTCAGACCCCACATATTCGAAGACTGAACCAAAAAGGTAAATTAGAGATTCCTATTAATGATCTGCTTTTAGACTCCATGCAGAAGAGACATCATCGGAGCGCAAAAAAGAAAGCAGAAATGGAGAAGAAGAGAAGAAATGACCGGACAAGAGACGATGGAAATGCTCTTGATGGCTAAGGAGCTTCTTCGGATAATTCGTCAACATGAACGTGTAAATAAACGGTTGATGAAGAGGGTTAAACAATTTATTGAAGTTAATGATTTTAATTTGAAAATTGAATCTTTGAGAGGCGAGGTTGACTGTTTGAAACTTCAAAAAGCCAACGCCGCTTCCAAAGTATAAACGGTTAACTGACATCCTGTCAAAAAGCGAGAGCAGGTGTCACTATGTGGGTTAACAGTAAAAAATGGAAAATGTTAAGGTGTGAAAACCTGCTCGTATATTTTTGCAAAGGTGTTGCTGCTTGTAGTAAAATAGATGCATAACTGTGGGTAACATAAAAAGGTCAGACATCCTGTGTTAGCGAATCGGAGATAAACTTTGTTTGAACCTCTCCGCATATATATTTTTTGAGATGTACGCACGTGTATATGCTGTGCTTAGTGTGATGGTGTAATGGAATTGCAACTCGCTGAAACAAGGGGTGTGACCAAGTGTTTTATGTGTCTTGCATTTATCCAATGGAGTGTTTGAATAGATGCTTTGCAGGAGAAGAATTGTGTAATGCCTTCTCCTATATAATCAAGCGCTTTATGATTTTGTGGGGCCGAGAATCGGGTGAAGATTACACGCTGTTATTTTCTTGAATTTTGCTTATGAGTTATTGTTTTTTAATAAAGCGAAACCATTTGTATATGGTGATTCGATAAACTTCCTTTTAATCAAGTCTCTGAGTAATTTATTAAGGGTAACACATTATCAGAATTTAGTTCATAAATCTCCTGTGCGGACCTCATAGTGGTGAAAACCCTGCTGAGCCAGTCAGGACATTTCGCTGAGGACCTCGGAACTTAAATTACACTTCCCATTAATGAGAGGTAAGGGCTGTATTTGCTTATGACAGCTGCAGATGATGGATAAAGTGTATATATGAGGTTTATTGGTTCATTAAGTACGGAATTAATACAACAATATAAGTAAAGCAGATGTGCACGCTTCAATTATAACTTGTTTGAAGTAATGGTGCTTCATATAACATTATCCAGAGAAACAAGTGTTAATGATAAATCCCCTGTGATGTTTGTATTGGCTACTGTATACAGGCCACCAGGGCTCCATACAGACTTTATTAAAGAATTTGATGATTTTATATCCAAGTTAGTGCTGGCTGCAGATAAGGTTTTAATTGTTGGTGATTTTAATATACATGTTGATAATGAAAAAAGATGCATTGGGATCAGCATTCACAGACATTCTGAACTCTATTGGGGTTAGACAAAATGTGACAGGACCTACTCATTGTCTAAATCATACTCTAGATTTAATACTGTCACATGGAATTGATGTTGATGGTGTTGAAATTATGCAGCCAAGCGATGATATCTCAGATCATACCATATATATCAGGATATACATATACATACACATATATATATATATACACATATACATATTAGGGATGGCTCGATACCACAATTTTGACTTCGGTACGATACTAGGATCTAATACCTCGGTATCAATACTAAATCGATACCATAGGTGACAAATAACCAGTTTCAAAATATATGTGAATTGAAAACAATTTTATTAAATGCACTGCTTAGAACTCTGCATGAAAAATTGTGCAAACAAAATGTAAAAAAAAAAAAAAACCTACATTGAACATAGGTCAGATTTTGATTTTGAAGAAAAAAAACAGAAGAGATCAAATTAAAATAGGATCATCTCTTCATATATTTTCAGTGTTTATGTTTTTGCTAGCTCCTTTGTTAGCTGCAGATTTTTGAACAGGAAAACTAATGTGTCAGCGTTGTCACTTGATAGTCTGGACCTTGGACCTGGCTACAGATCAGGCCTGATGTACTGAAAACTCTCTCAGAGGCTGAGCTTGATGCTGGAATGCAAAGGTAATATTTGGCAAATGTTGAAAGAATGGGAGGCTTGATTCATGCCTTTTCCACCAAGAAAGTGGGTTTTCTGTGGCACTGGTCTCTTCCATGGTCTTGTATGTGTGGAAGAGGGCTGCACGATAAATCGCATGCGATATTTAATGCGCATCTTGTCAGTAAAGCGGATCTGTAATCAGCGGTAAATCTCCATCACCTGCGTGCTTTCACATTGAGCAGCATTAACTACACAGAGCCGTTGTTCACTGACAAGCTGCGCAAAACCACGTTCATATTTAGCAGTAATATGCCCTTCATCACTAATACTAAAAATAATATTACTGATCTTTCTAAAATAAAAGTCTAAATTAAATCAGTTGAAAGAGACACATTTACCAGTCGATCTTTTAACTCCTTGAACAAATCAGGATGAGCAAGTGACAAATGTTCCCATGGCAGCACATGGTTTATAGCAGCGCTTGCAGGTCGGTTGGTTCACCTTTTTCATCACTTTTGTAGGCAAAGTAATGCCATATTTCACTTCTACCGCTTTCTTTATTTATTAATTTCGGACGTGTAGAGTGAGTTTCACCCGTTTTATCCTTTGTCGTTTCTCCGTTGTCATGCTTGCCGGTTTCGCGTCAGTTTGGGTAACACTGCCACAGAGTGGTGAACTTTGGAATAGCAGCGAATGAAATACCGAATTGAGCAAAATGATGATATCGTACCGTTTGAAATATAATATTAACCGGTATTTTTCCAGTACTGGTATACTGCACCTCCTAACGGACATATATACAGTATTTTGTATACATTTCATATCATATTTATAGAGGTAGACCGATAGTGATGTTGCCATTACGCTAGCTAGGCTGGACCACACTGGCCGATACCGATTAATTAACCGATTGTTTTAAAATTGATAGTGAACAAAAACAATAGTGCTTTAAAAAAAACAGTACTGAACCATACTAGTAGTGGTAGTAAAAATAATAATAATAGTAATCGAAATGTTGCAATGAACACCTCTCGCATAAAGTGATTTATTTGATTACGATAATCATCAAGTTTCGTGGTCAAGAATAGAAGCAGTTCCGTCTGAGAGTATACATCCCTATACATATGTATCAACCCTCTACTTGCGCGGAAATCACTGCATAGGACAAAACTTCAACTCTGTCGCAGCGAAATGAGGTCGATATTAGCTAATCAATTCTGAGTTGGAGGGCTACAGTATAAGTCGTAGTCAGATTATTTTCACCACTCGCGGAACACTCTCTGAGAGTGCTTCAGTTTCTCTCTCCGCAAGCGATCGTTGCTGTTTTTCAGTTCCTCTGAGGTATGCGCAGCGACCTGTATTTTGCGTAACGTAAAATCTAGTGTGAAGGCGCACGACTCGTCGTTGCTTTGTTTCACACACACGCAGCGAGCGAGAGAGGGAGAGAGAGAATTGATGCGCTACCTATGCACGCTACATGTAAACAATATTCTTTGTATTTTCCTGTCAAAATAACAGAGTTCCTTTGGAATTCTTCAGTTTTAAGAACTACTGCTTTCTCCGGTAGTGGGCGGAACTAATGCGCAAACGACAATCTCATTTGGCTGGTGCTCACCTATTATCGTCCATGTTTAGATTTCAGCGAATCAGTTCGAGCGAACACACACAACCTGATTAATATTCATGAACTCAGTAGCTCATTAATCCTTGGTGCGTTTTAAATTGTTCTTATTAGTAGAATTCGTATAAAAATATCTTATCAGTGTTATTGTTCGCTTTTTTTACAGGAACACTGAATGACCAAAAAAAAAAGCACCAGCACCAGTCCTAAATTCATGATTACCAAGTTTTAATTCTAATTACTAAACTATCATTAAATAATACTTGATTATCATATTATACTGCTTGACTGACTGATATTAAGAGTGTACATTCAGATATTTAAAAAGCTGTACCATTTACAAACACATTATACTGTTATATTTGTAAAAATTGGCAGAACTTTAGTTTTTTATATATATATATATATATATATCTCAGTCTGGCGAGCAAACTAAAAAATTTACTAGACAAAGGCGATTCAATTGCCAAGGTGTCCGTAGAGGGTTGACTGTATAAAAACAGTTTGTTTTGTCCTATCGTATCATATGTTGGTGTCTTATTAAAAAAATCTGCTTTACATTTAAAAGAAATGTATTTTAATTTAATAGTATATACTTGTATATAAATACATTAATGAATGTTTTTAATGAATGGATTTTACAATAATACAAATAGCAATGTGTAACAATTTACCAAATTTAGCACTTGTATTTGTTCCCCACAAAATATTGTTTCTTCACTAAATGTTTGGATTTCTAAAACTATTGTGCACTTTTTTTTCTAGAATAACTTTTGCTGCCGAATCATCCACTAACCTAGTTTATGATACATTTTTTGTCATAGATTATAAATATACATAGGCCTATATTTTTTCATATTTGTATATTTTATTTTTCTTTATAATGAAGTAATCTGTATCTAGTAGATTGTGAAAGAATGATTATCAGATCCACACACAGAGATATATAAATTCTACATTTATTTAAAGGAGGGAAAAAAAAACTTCACTAGTATCGGATTGTTATCGGTATCGGCCAATACCGAATCCTAGGTATCGGAATCGGTATCGGAGGCGCAAAAAAGGCGGATTCGGCGCATCCCATAACATAAATATATATATATATAATATATATATATATCCAAAACACAACCATGGTGTATATATGTGGTACGGATAAACTACGAGGAAGACAATGAAACTGAAAACAAATAGCGTCGAAACAGGAAGTGAAGTAACGTTAAACAGAAGAGAATGACAAAATAACGGTTCACATAACAGAACATAAACCTGACAAAAAGATAGTTAGGCTATCGTTAGCCTATATGTACAACAGTTAGCCTAGTTGTAATCTGATCATCTAATCTGACTAGACAAGAGACTTTCTATTGATATTTCCACCACGGGCTGTTCTGACTGTTCATGAATGGGGACTGTATTTCAACTACACGTTCAAAAACGAGGATATCATTCATTCAAAGAGGCATAATGACACACGCTGTGCAATCACCTTGACACTTTGAGTGCCACTTTAGAACGGCGAGGGACCAGCTATGCGTCCGAGGCAGACAGAAGTTTGCTTTCATTGCTATCAAATGCGCGTTGTCTAATCTGTCTAATTCCCACCAACACTTTATATCGGTTCCCTCGCATGCATTACCCATCTCATGATCACCCCCAGACATCAGTAGGCACCGTATCACTCCAAACCTGGAGAATGTGTCTGATGTCTGTGTTTCTGTGTCAAATATTGCTCACCTCTCCTCAGACTCGACGCTGCAGCTGCTTTATGACTCGCTCCTTTATCAGACAATGACTTTACAGCAGCGTTTGTTCACGGTTCCTCCGAAAGTGACTTCAGACAGACTCCTGAGACAACATAACGCTTTAATGATCTCCAGCAACAGAGCTCTGCTGATCAGCGAACACTTCAGTACTAATATAATACTAACTTCTCCCGAGAAATGCGCCTCTACATCAAAGCTGGTCAGAAAGCTACTTTTACACACACACTGGCGTCCGCAAGCTTTTATTTCTCAGCTCTCAGGGAATCTTCTTCTTCTTCTCTTTTACTGGCAACCGCACTGAACAGTGCATTACTGCCACCATCAGGTAGCTTGGATCAGAAACATTTCCTATATCTCTTAACATTTTAACCCCTCCCCCCCGCTCCCTCCTGTTTCCCCCCCGATTCCCTTAAAAATACAGATACACTGTATCCTTATTTAACCTTCAGATATACTTTCCCTTCTACCCACACTATATCAGCATCTTCCACCTCTCGATATATACTTCATTAAACCTGTATTATTCAGAAACTGAAACAACACATTCACCGTACTATTTGCTATATCTGAGTCTAATATATCCTTTAATGTTAACTCTTTTCCTTCATTCTTCCATACTTCTTCTCTTAGCACTTTTCTTTCTTCATCATAACCCTTAAAAAATTATCTTATGTTCTACAGTTTCATTCTGTCCACATTTCTCACACAATCCCGCTGGATGTTCAGATATTAAATCAAACCTGTATGCCCCATTCTTAGTCTTGTAGTTATACTTTCCTCTCTCCTATTTCTCCCACCTTCTTTTGTATTGCATATAAATGTCTCCCTTTAGTCTCATTATCCCAATACTGTTGCCACTTTTTAATCACTTTCTCCTTTATTACTGATTTTATTTCTCTAATACTATGTGCTAGCTCTACTATTTCATCATCTACTGCTTGCTTAGCTATTTTATCTGCTTCTTCAGTTCCTTTAATTCCCATTGAGTTTTTCTCCGGTGCACAGGCGTACACATATATTACATTTAGATTCAAATTAAAATAGATCAAAATTAGAATTGATTTAGATGAGATTTAACGCATTTGCTTAAAGAGGTTTTGTGTTTGATTAGAAATAAAAGCAGAAGCTGCAGATGTTTTGTGGTGTATCTTTGTAAATCTACACGATCACTAAAACTGATGGAGATTAAGCTCATTCTTTTGTCTCTATACATAAAGAGACATTTGTGTAGATGGACGAACACAATCTCCTGAGTTTGTAAATG